>JANSTS010000006.1:585494-617880 GCA_026546915.1 Sylvicola fuscatus
GAACAAGTTTGCTCAATTTTGTTATTTTGTTTCAACAATAAGAAGACTTAAAAAGCTTTACAAAATATTTTAATTGAGTTTTACAAGATGCTTAGTATGATATCACAATTTTGGTCAGTTTTATTTGATATGTTATACTCAGACTACACCCTATGACTATTAAAAAATAAAACGTCCAACTATCATGCGATGAGGAAACTGCAAATTTGTTCCCAAGAGGCTAGCAATGCAAAATTCTTTACGTTCATTTGTTAATTAATTGACTCCACACCTGCATTTTACCTTAATTTCGTTTACAGAATTTCACATCTCAGTATTCGATCATTTTCCATGTCGTTTTAACTGATGAATTATTTTAATTTCTCTGTAATTCTACAAACATCTAAGCGGTTTTAAAAAAAAAAACAGCGATTTGGAGTAAGATTATTAGGCAATGGACTAATGGACAAAGTGCAGTAATCACAAGGGAAAACACATGTCATTAAATTTAGGCTTAAATGTCTAGACGCTCAGGGTAATTCTCCATTCCTGCGCTAATAAGCTGCAATTTGTTTCAAATTGTGTGACACTGGAAAACGTTTGTGCAAATACCAAATAAAATCATTAAGCTCTGAGTTCTGTTAAATTGAAGGTTCTCCACACATGTGCCTTCTTTGTAACTCGCACACATTTTGATTTTTCGCGAATAGAAAAGAAACACAACAATTTACTATTCAAATAACAGCGATTTCCTCTTGCGGACGGTTATTTGCGGTGCACATGAGATTTAATTTAATTGATTGTTTAATGTTGCCAATTACTCGACGATACCAATCTCGTTTTGTTGGGCCTGCCCTCCACTCCTTCTACCCTCCACTGAATGACGTATGTGTTCGACTGAATTCACATACGATTCCCGCAAACAATTCGTAAGCACAAGCCATTTGCTAAATGCGTTCGTATGAAAAGCTGCCCTATAGTGGTAGTATAATATATTCACATGTGTTCATACTCAATAAGTTGCGTTGTCAATGATGTATATTGATTGATATGATTGATTGCCGATCGTTCAAAAACACGTTCACAATATTCGAGTTGTTCGCGTCTCAGTTCGTTGCTAAGAAATGCGTTTATGTGGACCAGAAATTCATTCGCGCCATTTGTCAGTGTGTGGAACACCCAAACAAAATAATTATAGACAGGGACGATGTAAAAATACGAAAATTTGGCGTCTGAAAATAGTTTGCACACATGCACTACTTCCTATCTTCGATATTTTGAGATGTTGACATTATTATAAATAAATACGGTGGATGTTTCGCATTAAACGATACATTTTGCTGCCAAACGTGCAAAACGAATTTCCGAAGCACGAAAATCTCGCTGCTTCGGCTGTCTTTCGTTTAGCACAAGCTGAATTTGAGCTAGATTTTATGTTGACCTAGTTTAAGCAAAAAAGGCTCATCAGTGCATGCATAAAGTTGAATTTAAGTAATGCCATCTATTGGACAGCATAAAAGTCGCCTAACTTGGCGCAATAGATGGCGGCTCTGTACCAAGTAGAGCAAAATGCAAGATTCTAGCGCTTCCAAAACATCAATGACTCAATCGCCTCCTTGTTTAACAATAATTGATTAAGTCTCGTGCATGGTCGCTTCGCCAATTTATCGGTCATTGATTTAAGTCAGCTCAAATAAACAATGATACCGTGAAATTCCTGTTTTATCCAGTTTTTAGCGGCCGCCACCATTTCGCCGACACTACACGCCATAAATTTTAATGTGTGTCAAAAAATCTGTTTACATTTGCCCGGTCGTTCTTTCATAACTTTTATTTTTCCACAATCAACGCGCTGACTGATAAGATTGTGCTCCTCCTCTTTACAATAAATTTTATCAATTCATCACATGTCAATGCAAACAACTTGACGGTTTTTCGAGAGCATTTTGATTTAATTATTATTAGTTGAATGGCGGTATGTGAAACCTGAAAAAAAAAAGAAGTGTTTTCCTAATCTTATGAAGATGGCATTTTATTGTCGAAACGAATCGATTATTTATCTGCTGTATCACAAGTTATTAATCTTGGCCGGCTATCCCGTCGAGTATGTGTTCAAAATCTGTCTCATGTTTCTGTTTGCTGTAGATAAGATGTGTGTACTGATTTAAATAGGTGATGTAGAGAATATAGAGTACGTATGTGGTCACCTCGTTATACGGCTGATGCAATTCGCGTTTATTGTTCACATTTATTAGCCAGAGGGGGAGGCTTATTCCGGCGGGGAGTCCACTGGACTGGAAGTGCACATCCAACACATGACAATACTAATTGCAAATACGTGTACGGCCTTGAATTTGTATTGTGTAATAGAACTCGCCCATTGGCGCACGCGGTTTAGTTGGATTCGCTTCGTCAATTTATGCAAACTGATTGAAGTGGCGATTTTGTTGTTACGAAAAGGTTCAATTGACCGTTCATGCTGCCAACATAATTGATGGATTCAACATACGCCTGTCAATTTTGTTATTCCCAAATTGATACAGGCTGCCTCACCACATTAAACTGGTTTATTTATTACGTGTACTTTGGGCGATTTTATGCTGCGTCCAGACATTCTTTAGTGAATGAAAGAAGTTCCATATAGCTCGTAATGTATGAAATATGCTTCATTACTTACCACACAGCGACGAGAGACCTATTATAGCATACTTACAGTGAACACTGTCATTCATGTGGATACTAAACGCACTACAATTGGCATTTTCCGGCTACATAAATGTCATCCCACGACACACAAGAAAGAAAACACACTAAATATTACGTGAAGCTACGGCCAGTAATATTTGTATAGCATAACTGCTCCATCTCTTTCATTATTTTCTTTAGAATTGTTGCGTTTGTGTCGTCAGTGTTGCAATAATCACGGACTAAATCAATAGCACAGGGAGAAGAAACATTTTCTTCATTCATCACAAAGATTATCCTGCTTTTTAACTCTAATGGCCGCCTTAAACAATTTAAATTTCAAAAACATTATGCTTTCATGTGAGCAAGTGGTGTGGGCTTTCGCCAAGCAATTTATCCCTGACAGCTCTGAATCTATGCGCATCCCCCACCCGGTTTCTTATCTGCAAGCAAGTTTTTATATACATATTTGGTTCCTAAAACTGATTCCGGGAATACTCTGCAGTAAATTACATAACCTCAAATAATTATCCACCCTTTTCATTCGTCCTATCAGCTCCCGGATGTTTTTGCCAGGACATTTAGTTCATGAGATATATCGTATCAAGTCATGTGTGTCGTTTGTCTGCTCACATTTATGAAAAACATGTAAAAAGCCGACAAACGGATGCAGTAATCGCACAGAAAAGGATGCTCCGTTAAAAATGCGCCCACAAAAATATGCTGGATGGGTGACGCTGCTTGTATGTAGGTCAGCATTAATATTTGTCGGTGAGGGCGCAGGATTGTGGTTCATTGTGCCGTTCAGCTATTCATAGAAATAGAATGAAAATTCATAGTGGTTTCAATTATAAAAAAAAAATGCTTTCTAGTGTTTAGTTGTCTTGGTCCTTTTTAGTTATATAATTTATACTCGGTGTAGTCTGTTGTATTCATCGTCTGCGCAGATTCCGTGTATAAAATGCAGAAATATCAATTCTAATGAAAGGAATAAAAATGTGGCGCACTGAGAGTAACCAAGCGAACTTGGAGAGAACTCCAAACTCCATAGTCGTTGAGCTTATACTCAAAGTATTATGTAACACTTCACCGTCAGTATGTGTTTTCCGTTGAAGAGATTTTTCAATTTGTAACAGCTATATTTATTGTAGTTGTGATTTTTCCAGCCAAATGGATATAAGTAGATTTGCCATATTCGACCTCAATGCATTGTATTGGCTATACGAAATAAAAACAGCTATCTAGCCCCCCAGCCCCATTGGGCGATGGGCGCAACAACGGGTGGAAATATGTCATTGGGGCTATTGATCTTCATTTCAAGTTACGTAATATGCAATGTAAGCGTCATTATCTTTCGGAATTGTATGTTCAGCACAAAGAGCGTACATGTTCAATGTTCAACTGAATGTATAACAAACAGAAGAACTGCCACCCCCCATTTTCATAGTGGGGGTCGGTATTCATTCGCACAAATATTGGGGGATGAAATGCAACTCATAAACATGGATTGCAAAATAACAAAACGAGCTTTTTGATAAGTTTAAAAACATTCGTCTGAATTGGCGTCAGTTTCATCTTTCTGGAAAATTTTATAGTCCCTTTAGTGCCAGCGAAGAGGTTCCGGTGCACCCTATAATGTAACACAAAGTTGCCTTGCCCTTTTTTCTTGAATGTATTTTGTTGGTTTTTGTACAACTTGCTCCTTACGGGTTGGCTCTCGCGGCTCTCTCGTCATATAGCCATGCCGACGCCAATAGCGAAGCTCTCTGACGCATTGTGACGTCATTGGCGGCGCAGATGCCATGCGTCGTTCAATAATGAAGCACAAGTACTACACGCTACAATATAGTCGCTGCTACACGTATTGTGTAATCTTTTCATTAGCAGACGACTACCGTGCGTCGTTTTGTCGTGAGCGCGCAAATTCAAACACTATTAAACGTTTCACATATACACTAGTAAGTTTTTGGAGCCTTCTGGAAAGCTTTTCGGCTCCCATACAGTTTATTCGAGATTCAAGATACAAATGTACGAACATATGTATATAGAAATGTGAGCGTCGAAAGCCGAGCACAGCGTAAAGCGTTACCATAAGGCTTTATCAGTAGCGACTACAGCTAGCGCTTCTCGTGCTTCCCCGCGGCTTCCTTCAGCTGGTGTCGCCACTAGCTGGTCGCTACTTGCTTGTTGTTTGTACTGAATCGGTCTTTTCCAACACCACCTGAGGTGACTTGTGTAGTCGCTATAGTCGGTATAGTGTGGACGTTTGCTCTTCTTTACGCTCTAATCTGGTCGACTTTTATACCAAGTACTTGGCATACGTGTATACATATGTACATATATATATATTTTCAATTAATATATGCATATAGCCTTCTCGCGAGCGTGCTGTAGGGAAGTTTTCTCTTTTGGCCGTTGCGCTCGCACTGTGCGACAACTCTGGCTACATTTTAAAAATTCAAGTTAGTCGAGCGCCGATTCCGCAACGAACTAGTCGCGGGTACATTCTTGTGTGAAAAAATATATATACACATTTTTCTTTTTACAACTATAGCATTCAAAAAGAAAAGAAAAGAAAGCTCATAGCGAACGGTTTTCATTGCAACTCACAACTTGTATTAGTGGTGTTCGGTGGTGAAAATTATGTGCTGAAAACAGGACGTTCTCCTGTTTCTGGCCGTTAACAGCTTCTTTCCACATTTGGTTCTTAACTAATTTTCTCCTTGTTATTTCATTATAGATATAAATCAAAGTGACGTGTTAGTTGAAGGAATTAGTGTGTGTTCGATTTTTTCATTGAAGAACGTATAGAAGAAAATTCTTCGTTATGACATAGTGAAAAAAAAAAGGAAAAGAAAGAAAAAGTATTCATATTTATTCCAACCTCCTTACGTCACCCGGGAAAACTCGAACAGTTATACAAAAAAAAAGGACGAAATCGCCAAAAAAGGATAGACTTTTCCAGTGAAAACGCAATTGGAGGCCGATCTCACTGTTGGCATTAAGATTACTTGGGTTGTTGAAAGCAATAAGTACGAAAATTCTATAAATTAGTCTAGCCTATGTTATATTAAATAGTGAACACGCAAAAACTCAAGAAAATAGCAAGCTAAAATTGAAAAAAAGAAAAAAATTAGCCAATTGCCAAACATTTATTTTTGGTTTTATCTTATAGTTGCGCAACGCCGACGACCATATTTTCTTATTTTATTATATGCTCGTTGGCTTTACTTGAACTTGTATATAATTGACAGGACTTATAACTCCTGCCAAACTATATCGACATGGTTAACCAGGTAGGTGACTGTAATATTGCTTCATTGTGTTTCATATTCGTTGATCATTGAAAAGTAAAAAGAAAAAGAAAACTCAAAAACCATTTAATAAAAATAAAAAGAAAGATAGAAACATTTAGTCTATTTCGGAACACACGACAAGTCCACACTAGTTTAGATATTCTGCGGATATTAACTATTAAATCCATGAAACATATTTCTTTGAAATGCCTCCTCGTCTAAGTGGAAAATTTTCAAGTAATCCGACTTGAAGATAATTTGTCGCGGTAATAGGCGACGTGATTGACGATGACAATAATCATAAAATTTTCGTTTGGCTGCGAAGAAAACTAAAAACTGGAAATATTTCAAGACTTTTCAGCCACATAACTCTACATATACGTGCACTATATATGCTCGCCGCATACATTAAACATTTCTCCAGTGCTCTCGTTCTCTATTGATTTTTTGTGCTCAGAATGAGGGTTGCCAATACAGTGGGAAATCATGCCGCCGATGGAGTTGCCTGGTGCTTTTTCCATATGTGGGGGTGAAAATGATATATCAACTTGGAGTGTGTGCGCGTATTTGTACGATTCACTCCTAGGCAGTTCCAAATCGGAAATGAACGTTGATTTTGAATTGATAATGGTCGATGAATTGGATATGTGATGTTCACATATGTAATTAGGGGCGAAAATAACCTAACCTGCTGTCAAGCTCAACAATTGCAGCCCATATTGAAATTTACGAGCCAACCTATATATCCAAACGGATGACAATTGAATTACTTCTCTTTTTTTTTTTTTTGAATACTCTTCACTAAACGTGCACGAATTATTTCGTAATATGTTCGCCACTGGTCAGTCGACATTGTGCTCACTGTTCACGTATGTTAAAATTTATAACATAAAATTGAGCTTCGCGTGCTCTTGGCATTTCTTCGTTGTTGATTAAATGTAACCGCTATTGTCCTCTTATGCACTTATTATTCACGTTAAGTAGCTGTTTGCAAAATTGAAATGTCCCTTTGTTTGTACAAAAACTGGTTGTATGAATATCAATTTTTTCAGGGCGGTTTTCTGGATTTCTCTCCAAAATTCTTACGTAATTCTCTTTTAACGATTACTTATTGACAAAGATCGTCCTTTCATCTGAACAGAATGCTGTCGCATGCAATTTGTTTTGTGAGAAATTTTGTGCATAAAACACACTTGCCGTGTATTCTGCTGTACAGTCTATTTGAGTCTCAAGGAACATTGACCCAGTTACAAAGCGTCTACAAATGACGTAAATTCGTTTTTTCACTTCTCTAGCAAATAAGTTGTTTATGAACAAAACATCAGACTTGAAATCCTTAAATAAAATGAGTTTTTTTCTCATATTTTTGGTTGGTTTATTGCAGTCAACGTTTTTATAAAATAAAAAGCATTTTATTTTCTTCTGGCGCTATATTTACATCCAATCACATGTCATACGTGTTTTCGTAAACCGGTCTTTAAGTGATTGGATCCGCTCAAAGTAAAACCGTATTTACACTTCATATCCATTCTGTTTTATAATCGTGTAAATTTACTCATTGTATTTCAATGTTAATTTTGCATCGTTAAATGGTTACAGGGTGAGGCACCAAAGTAAATACATTTCGAAATTCAATTGTTTAATTTATTTGTTTTAATTAAATTTAATTACAAGACGGTGAATATTGACGATAGATATGTTTTCTTATGAAAGTCAGTAACGAACGTACTGTTTCGCTCAATTTAACGACATGCCACTTATATTTTTGGCGTGTGATCAGCGTACGTCAAATGAATAATTTTCGTGCGGAAAATTTTGAAAATTTAAGTGGAAGTAAAACTTGTTTCTGTTGCCGAAATTGTGTTTGACTTACAGGAAACCTATTCATAAACATAGTTGGGTTCAGTATTGTAGTTTAGCTAATATTTAACCATTTCCACATAGAAAGAAAACACGTAAATGCCTCGTATAGACAGATTGTGCAACTTGTATACAAATATTCTGATAATTATGCAATGACGACGTAAATTAAACATTACCTATTTATCTTTTCCTCTCAGTTCTTCTGTTAATACGTGAATTGATAGTCTTCGTCAAATTCTCATCCAGAAAATAAAAAAATTAACTCAACTTTATTCTCACAAAAGTATGTAAACCAATGTCGCAGTTTTATGAGTAATGTGTTATGCATTTATAGATTTAACTGTTGTGTCCCCTTTAAAAAAATATATAATTTTGCTTGAAAATCAAAGATGTTTGTATTTTCATATGTTGCCATGCCTTGTTTTCCTTAGCATTTTATATATTTCAAACATACTCGCTGTATTGCTAAGTTTATGGTTTCCAGCTTTTTTTTCCAGAACTGTGGTCAATTTAATCTGTGGTTCATTTATGCGCCGTTGTGGCTTTATAGTTTTGTTGTTCCAAATATAGGCAGCGAGACGAACACATTTTTGCTTTTGAATGCATTATATAGAGCTTTTTTCAGTCTGTTTCATTTGACATATTGAAGGTCATTACAACTTTTTTTTTTTTGAAATCATCTAAACATAATCTGTGCAACTCATTGATCTCAATTACATGTCATTTATTGCATGTAAAACAATATTTTCGACAGAAAAAGTTCATTAATCTTGACCTTTGTCAACGTATTGCACAAAAACTATTTGTGTTACGTAACAGCGCTACTCATGTAAACGGCATTTTCACCTGTTATCTGAAAATAACACAAAAATATGTAACGTGTGTGCTGTTAAGTAATTTGAAATAATAAAACGTGCCTGAAAATGGGTAATTTTAAACCTTACCGTTCCTAAGTATCTGGATTCTACGAGAATGCGAAATGGGTTACGTAACCTTATTGCACTGTGAATTTGTGACTTATGTGTTAAGTGTATCAAACCCACCAATGAGCAGTCAATTGAGCATAAACACCCTGCCCCACCCCCTTGTTCGGCACCGTAATTGCATTAAATGCTTTACCACAATGAATGATGTGAATTTTTAAAAGCTCATATTTAACTTTCTTTGTCTTTTCGTGCCATTAAATTCAACACCACAAAAGAACGAGGCAAAAGTCTTCGTGCTGGTAGTCGTGTGGTAAATCCTCCAGGCTTTAAAGTAGAACCGCAAACATTGACTTTTTTTCTGTTCACTCAAATAGAGTGCTGCTCTCTTGCAATAAATAAAACAATGTACTTGTACATGTTTCATTTCGGTGTCAGTCCTTACTCCGCGCGCTTCCTGAATCCCAATGATATTTGATTGTGAAAAATCAATATTCGGCCTCGCTCTTTATGTGCGATCCTTTAAAATACATATAAATGTTGATTCGCGTTTGTAGTCCGCAAATTTGTTGCCGCATCGTCTCACTTAAGGCTCGCGAACAGCAAACAGGACGAATTTTTCCATCAACTTCTAAAACCGTCCTTTCTTCCATGCAAAAACAAATCAGTTGCAAAGTTTCCTTTCTAAGGACACTGGAACGAGTTCTTTTCCACTTGAAACACATATCCACACGTAAGGAAAAATTGTGATCGAAAGACGTGGTGTGCGCATGTGCTGGCGCCAAGCTCTTGTGTAACATATTTAGGGGCTGAAAGAGACACCTCCACCATCACCACCCACATTTACACAGCACCATGAGAGAGCCAGAAAGATAATGGAAACACGAACACCAACTTACAGCGCTCAAATTTGTATGTATATTTGAGCACTTCCCCACTCCCGACCACGTCCGCCCTGTCATGCCGCGGGAGAACCCACGAGTGCAAGAAAATCGATCCATTCCAAGGCGAAGTCAGCCGTTTGGGAGTCGTGCAAAACGAACACCATAGCCGCACTGGCCAAATGTCCTCAAATTAGGTTGCCAATTTTGCGAGCCAGCTTGGCAAATTTTTTTCATGCAATCGACAAAGCTTTAATTGTCCCAAGTACATGGCGTGTTTTGCCCTGTCATCGGTGTAGTGTGGAAGGCCACTGCACCGAGTGCACAAACTGCATGTAGTACAGCAATTGACCGCACTTCAAATACGTTATAGATTCACATCTACATATTATATTTTAATTGTTCCGCTCTAAATTTCCTTCCGGTTCAGCTGTAATTATGCATTCCGCTGGTGATGAGTTCCTCGGTGGGATTGCGAGCACGAAGCCAGCTCCCTGACAATGTTGCATGCAATTACAAATTGACTGAATCTGGCTTCCAATTGTCGTCCATCTGCTTGAGTGTACCTAATTCGATGTTCTGATATACCAAGAGCATTTGAGAAAATTGTACATTGCCTGGGGGCTTGCTGCAGCATTTACTGTCAATACTCAAGGATATGCATAAGAGTCCTAGTAATTGGACGGTCGATAGAATTCCATTCCATTCATCCCTTTTTAAGTTCTTGCTCGTTTTATTTTTACGCTCATTGCATTTAGATAATAAGTGTTTTTTGTTTTGTTTGCATCAATTTTGGTTTATTTTCGCATAATTTATTGATTTGTCCCTTAAAACGCTGTGTTTTGTGATTTTATTTTATGTTTTGTCGTCTTCTTCATTCCATCTTATGTGAATGTTTAGCATGGAAGAGCGGACTCTTATCGAGTCGCGACTGTATCAGCGGTTGACGATGATAACAAGACGGCGGATGGAATGTTCAAGGTATTTATAAATGCAGCTGAATGTAAAGGAATATATTTTGCATGCCAATTTTTATGTTCTACCTATACCTGTTTCTGAAATTCACTAACTAATTTTGTATCGGTGATAATAACTTTCCTATTTATCGATTTTACTAACATTTAACTAACTTTACATTGGTATTATGTTATTACGTGACTCTTGTAGCGCAGACACCACATTTTCAAAAACGTGAGCTTTATTCGTGGTTAAATTTCATTGAAGATCTGCCGTCTCAATGTCACGGTCTTAATACTCTCCAGTCAAACCGGTATTGAGACGCAAAAAAAAAAACGAGATTCAATATTATTCCTAAAAATTAGTACCTAAGTCATTATCAACGGAAAGTAGCCGACCGATATGATATTATGTACATATAACATTATAAATATTTTCCGGCTTAAACCGCATTCATTCCAGCTCAAACTAAAACTAGACAGGTGATTGTCAGTTCAAACTAGTTAACCTATCTGATATTGCATTACACGTTAAATTATTCACTACGATTGAGTTTCTCGTCATCGTTGTGACTTGTGTGCCGCTTTTTTTTAGTTAGTGACCATGATTGTTTGTGGTGATTTTCCGATTCATCAGAAACCAAATGCCATTGAAAAACGTTGCCAGCAACTTTGTTTTGGTTTTGATTCGTTTTATTCGTCTATTCTCAAGACATGTGAGTGTGTATTTCTTTTAACACATCACTCTGGTTCAACCTAGCGACTTTACAATCGTTCATTCAAATTCCTCGGCTGCATGCTTGTTTGTTTGGCGTTTTTATCATTTGTTTTTTGTTAAACTTCCGTGCGTATCGTATTAGGAAGATGTGACCTTACCAGCTGATGTTTTTTTTGTGTGTCAGTTGGCCATTGCAACATGAATACAATGCGCGCAGGTAGGTAAAGCACTTTGGTGCAATTTTAACCAGGTAATTGGTGAAAGGTATATTCTTAATGGTATATTGGCTAATATTTTGGTTAATTGGCATTTATCTTTGTAAATTATTCTTGCATTAACACAATACTATTGTAATATTTTCTGAAATATATTATGTTGTTCACAAATTTACAAAATAAAATACACAAGTTTATGAAATACAATTTAAATGGCAAAATTTTGACTACTCTTTGTGCGATAAGGCAAAAGTAATTACATTTTGTTGTTACTGTAATCTCTTCAAAATTTGCTCATTAGTTAGAAATTCTTAACGCTTTCATTTGAACAAGAAGAATGTAAAGTAATTAAATTCTCATTATCTAAAATATTTTTGCCAGGAAGTAAAAATACTTGAGATTTGTTGTTAAAGTGTTTAAGTATGAAACAGATTTTTCAATCAATACTTTCTTCAAATAAAGATAATGTACTTAAGTGTTGGTCGGATGTCGTTATCATCCAGACGTCTGATTGTCATCATGATAGTTTTCAAATTTTTTCGCACTCAGCTAATTTGCAAGAGAGTATTTTCAAAAAATTGTATTTCAATAACTGTGCGTTGTAGTGATTAAATAAAATTAAAACTAACCAAAAAAATACTCGCAAAAACATTGTATTAATATTGTGAACATTTTGTGTATATCTTTGCTTCTATAGTCAAGGCGCAAAATGGCTAAAAAGGCTGCGAAAAAGGAGAATTTGGATGATCTAAAACAGGAATTAGATATCGATTTTCATAAAATCACACCTGAGGAGATCTATCAACGATTTCAAACTCATCCAGAAAATGTAAGTAACATTGTTAAGGTGCCACCATCTTGTATAATCTAAGTTGCATTGTTTGTCTTATATCACATAGGGTCTCAGCCACGCAAAGGCAAAGGAAAACTTAGAGCGCGACGGACCGAACGCGTTGACACCCCCAAAAACAACACCAGAATGGGTTAAATTCTGCAAAAATTTGTTCGGTGGCTTCGCCCTTCTGCTGTGGATCGGTGCGATTTTATGTTTCATTGCCTACTCTATTCAAGCGAGTACTAGCGAAGAACCATCCGATGATAACCTGTATCTCGGCATTGTACTTGCCGCTGTAGTTATAGTAACTGGTATTTTCTCATATTATCAGGTAAATTGGTTGTCTTTAACGTCGAAATTTTGATGGAATTTTGAAATTAACATGGAAATGTCCATCTCTTGTGTTGTTCAACAGGAATCAAAGAGCTCTAAAATTATGGAATCGTTCAAAAACATGGTGCCCCAATTCGCTACCGTTATCCGCGAGGGCGAGAAGCTGACGCTGCGCGCTGAGGATCTTGTGCTGGGTGATGTCGTTGAAGTGAAGTTTGGTGACAGAATACCAGCTGATATTCGTGTGATTGAAGCTAGAAACTTCAAGGTAACTTTCGAATTCAATTCTTATGAGACTTCATTTGACAGCTAAACGGACGTGCGATAACAATGATGTGTCAGATTTAAAGTAGTCGATATAGCCAGTCGCCACTATGCTGGGATTTGAAATATTCCGTTATCTAGCCACTTGATGACCACTTAAGCGAACTTCTTTCGTTACTCATTAAAAAATCATAACGTCTATAAAACTTATTACACTATTCAATGGCAGCCACACTGAAGTTGGCTACTTTTGCTGCAACAAAAACTTCTGGACACATAATTTTATCCGGTCAATTTGTAGACTAAATACTATGTTTGTGGACGATATTTCTTGACCTCCAGAAAGCTTAGTGTATTACATCAGAGAAAATTGATAGCGTACTGCTGCCACATTATCATTTGTAGTTGTTTAGTTGGCATAACATATAAATACTTACGCCAAATGTGAGTAGCGAGCTTTAATTGAATATTCAGCGCATCATGTGTGACCTATTTTGTGACGCAAATAATTCATCTTCTCTGCCGTTTGTTTCTATTCACATAATATGACGCTTTTAATAATATTGTAGCACTTTGTTACCACTCGCAAGTCGTGCATAATGCTTAAATTTGGCACACACATGCGCACTCCCATTTCGCATAAATTTCGCCTGTTAACATTCAATGAGGCAGCAGGCAATCTCATTTGCTTATTGCTGGGCTACTCTGTGTCCACTGTCCACACTATGAACGGTCGTTATTTAAATTGTGATGCCATTTGCAGCAATCAACGCGATTTGTCGCATCATTGTGTCGCGCATTTTCACAACTCAAATGGCCCGCTAAATTGTAAAATGTGTGCTTACAGGTCGACAACTCATCGCTTACGGGAGAATCAGAGCCACAGTCTCGAGGAGCCGACTTCACTCATGAGAATCCATTGGAAACTAAGAATTTGGCCTTTTTCTCAACAAATGCCGTTGAAGGTACTGCCAAGGGAGTCGTCATCAGCTGCGGTGATCACACCGTCATGGGACGTATTGCTGGTCTTGCATCTGGCTTGGACACTGGCGAGACCCCAATTGCCAAGGAAATCCATCATTTCATTCACTTGATTACCGGTGTTGCTGTCTTTTTGGGTGTTACATTCTTCGTGATTGCCTTCATCTTAGGCTACCATTGGTTGGATGCTGTCATCTTCTTGATTGGTATCATTGTCGCCAACGTACCCGAGGGTCTGCTTGCCACTGTCACCGTGTGCTTGACACTTACCGCCAAGCGTATGGCATCGAAGAACTGTCTCGTCAAGAATTTGGAGGCTGTCGAAACTTTGGGCTCCACATCGACCATCTGCTCCGACAAGACCGGCACACTCACACAAAATCGTATGACTGTTGCGCACATGTGGTTCGACAATCAAATTATTGAGGCTGACACCACTGAAGATCAATCTGGTGTACAGTATGACCGCACATCGCCTGGATTCAAGGCTCTGTCTCGTATCGCTACACTCTGCAACCGTGCCGAATTCAAGGGAGGTCAGGATGGTGTGTCTGTGCTCAAAAAGGAAGTTAGCGGTGATGCCTCAGAGGCAGCTCTGCTCAAGTGTATGGAGTTGGCTTTGGGTGATGTTTTGTCTATTCGTAAACGCAACAAGAAGGCGGCTGAGATTCCATTTAACTCCACCAACAAATATCAAGTGTCGTTGCACGAGACTGAGGATGCTAGTGATCCTCGTTACTTGTTAGTCATGAAGGGAGCTCCTGAACGTATTTTGGAACGTTGTTCATCGATTTTCATCAACGGCAAGGAGAAAGTTTTGGACGAAGAGATGAAAGAGGCATTCAACAACGCATACTTGGAATTGGGCGGTCTCGGCGAGCGTGTGCTCGGTTTCTGTGACACAATGTTGCCATCCGATAAATTCCCAACTGGATTCAAGTTCAACACAGACGAACCAAACTTCCCATTAGACAACCTCCGTTTCGTCGGCCTTATGTCCATGATTGATCCTCCACGTGCTGCTGTGCCAGATGCCGTCGCCAAGTGCCGTTCAGCCGGTATTAAGGTTATCATGGTTACTGGTGATCATCCAATTACTGCCAAGGCCATCGCTAAGTCTGTCGGTATCATTTCTGAGGGTAATGAGACTGTTGAGGACATTGCACAACGTTTGAACATCCCCGTCTCTGAGGTTAACCCACGTGAAGCTAAGGCCGCTGTCGTCCATGGCGCTGAATTGCGTGATATCGCTTCTGACCAGCTCGACGAAATTCTTAGATACCACACTGAAATTGTATTCGCTCGTACATCACCCCAGCAGAAGCTGATTATTGTTGAAGGTTGCCAACGCATGGGTGCCATTGTCGCCGTAACTGGTGATGGTGTCAACGATTCGCCTGCTCTGAAAAAGGCTGATATTGGTGTCGCTATGGGTATCGCCGGTTCTGATGTGTCTAAGCAAGTACGTTGGCTTCAATCAAATCCAATTGGATTGTTTTTTTTTTTTTGTTAACAATATAGCAATCGGTTTCATAATTATTATAGGCCGCTGACATGATCTTGCTTGATGACAATTTTGCATCCATCGTCACTGGTGTGGAAGAGGGTCGTCTTATTTTCGACAATTTGAAAAAGTCAATTGCCTACACTTTGACATCCAACATTCCCGAAATCTCACCTTTCTTGGCTTTCATCTTGTGCGACATCCCACTGCCATTGGGTACCGTTACGATTTTGTGCATTGATTTGGGAACTGACATGGTAAGTGAACCTTTTCATTAATTGCACATTATTGAACTACCCGATAACTGAAAATTCCTGTGAAAATTATATTTAGTTTAAGATTATTTTTTTGAATCGACAAAAAATTAGGAAAAAATAGTTTTTAAGAGATATTTATTGTCGTTGAAAATGACAAAGGTAATTTTCAATGAATAATAATTGTAATCAACTAAATAGACTTACAAAAGGTGAAGAGTAGATGTTTCTTAGATACATTTTATATACTTGAAATGCAATTATAAAACTACATTTTATGGACGTGGAATTCAATAGGTTCCAGCTATCTCACTTGCGTACGAAGAGTCCGAATCAGATATTATGAAAAGACGCCCACGAAATCCCTACTCAGATAAACTTGTCAACGAGAGGTAACCCCACCGTTAAATGAACAATCAATCAAATAACACATACAAATAAAGCGTTACCCCGGCCTTATAATTAGACAATTCACCTTATATACAAATACTTAAATATACAAATTACATATTATGCTATTATATTCATTAACTATTTTGATTAAGAAAGAGATGCATTGAGACATATTGTGATGTGAGATTTTTATTGTTTTGAGGTGTACAGACGCGCCGATTGCAAACACATGGCGGCCACCCAAAAAATCGTCTTGCGATTTTCCATTCCTATTTACACAGCAAAGCAACGCTTTCGCTGTATATAATAAAATTCAAAATTTGGCAAGCACATATGAGTTGCAGGAAAGCGCTAAAAAGCAAACACTCAAAGCTCTTGAAAAATCATGTCACTTTAAGTCGATTTTGTTCTTCTTCGTTTCTTTGTATTGCTATGCGTGCCCACAAAATAATTTGATAAAAATATTGACCCCTCAAATTAGATAAAATCAAAGGAAATGTTAAAAACCGTTTCTGTATGATAATTTTCTTCTCATTTTGCACATCAAGCAAGCATTTTGATCTCAGTGCCTAATTTCATTCAAAACCAAAACAATTTTGATTTATTCATTTACTTTCGTAGATTTAAATTAAATATATTCTTAGATGGTTGAGTTTTGAAAATGTGTATCTCTAATTTAATGAGTATACCACATATTTTTTCTTTATTGTTTTATTAGAAAAAAAAAACTGATGTAACGATCCCATTCTTAAAGCTTTGTATCCAAACTCTTCAAGTGACTATCCCACTTTAGGTGGCTTTATGTGTTTTTATGCTGCCATTTGGTGTGGCGTTTTCGTTGTCGTTCCGCGTGTAATAAATCAATACAATTTGAGCTTTTACAGCCGGTAAAATGTAATAGAAATGAATTTCGGTACATCAGTTTTTCGTCGCACTGAGATCAATATTTCTATTTTAATGCGAATTACTTATCTAATAACCTTAAGTAGACTTAGTTTAGAAGTTTTTTGAATTTATCGACGAGTTTTATTTTGTATTAAATTGCGAAAAATACTATGTAAGATTTCCAAATGGTGTATTCGACAGGTATGTTACTCACACTTATTTCATCAACAAATCGTCATCTATCAAACGGCCGAAAACGTTAAAGCGCCTAAAATTGTTAGACGGTCTCGACACCGAAATCAAAACATTTTTAAGGACTCTCTCTCTTACTTCGTTTCCCACTCATTGATTTGTTTTATTATTATCTAGTAAGTCTTAAGTTGATCCACGGTTAGAAGCTAAGTTTCATTTTAAGCATTTGACAATTTTTTTCTCACATATTATTTTGGATAATAACTTAATTAGGTGCCAGCCATTTCGTTAGCTTACGAAGCCGCTGAGGCTGATATTATGAAACGACCACCTCGAGATCCATTCAACGACAAACTTGTCAATTCCAGGTGCCTTAAATATTTTTTTTCGTTATTTGATTTTCCTAATTTTATTTAAGTTTTTTGTTTGTTTTCTGACTGGATACACTTAGTATATAAATAATAACTAAGATTTCGTGTTAATCACAATTACTACTAACACCATGTTTTCGACGTATTTTCGGATGCAAATAACCCAACTTTAACTCTTCAGTTTTTATTTTTTTATATTTAATATGTACATTAATATTCCTTTACTAAAAAAAAAACATAAGGTGCTAACTACTTTTTCTGTACAAACACTCTTTGACTCTGTTTTATGTATCACACATACCTCTAAATATTGTGACTAATCCAATGCACCAATCATCTTATCATTTATATATTTATACATAATAGAGGAATATACTTATTTTAAGTCGAATGATTTTATGGTTTTGTGGCGAAATTAATAGCAACTATAAGCTTTGGTGGAACTGTGGATTTGTAAATATTATATATGACTAACATTGTATAAGTTAAGTGCGTCATTCACGAAGGCTACTTTGATTGTGGCTAAACGCTCACTTGTAAGTTTTATCACAAGTATAGGATAAATGGAGGACTTATTCAGAATCACACCCCAACACACATTATAAAACACTGGTTTTCTAAATTCAATTATTCTTTTTTTTTTTGGTTTCATCTTCTTTTTTTTCCTTTAATTTGTGAAATTCTTTTCGCCACATCAATCACCTCTTTGTCGTTAATATATATTATTCACTAGCCCAACGTTTTTTTCTTCATAATATTATATAATTTTATTATAATTATTTAAATGAAATGTTATCACTAAATTGTGTGTATATAGTGTGTCCGTTAAGTGGTTCTATTTTCAATATTTTGTTTCTGCTGAGTCTATTGAGATATGTTGCGAGCCATTTAAAAATGTTGTCGATATATCGAAGAAGAATCTCTTGAAGAAATTCTTGGTATTCGTTAGGGCTATACGAGGTACGACTCCCAGGAATCTATACGAATGAACAAACAACTCATTGTGATTATCCCATTGAATTCTTTCCTTACAATACTTTTATTTTATTTTGTGACAAAATTTCCCAGATCATTGAAAAATTCATAACAAACGTATCTGCTTTGTTAAAAGTTAATTGTGATTAATTATTAAAAAGCATATGTGTATGTTACACCAAATAGGTTCCAGCTATTTCATTAGCGTATGAAGAAGCCGAATCAGATATTATGAAGCGAAAACCAAGGAATGCTTTAACTGACAAGCTGGTCAATGAAAGGTAATAGGCCTGAAAACGGTCTTCAAAACCAACTAAAGACAATCTTCGCCTAAACTTGTATTTGTGTTTGTTGCTTTACGAAAATGAAAACGATTATTTGATTTATTTTATATTTGGTGTGCATATCAAGATAAAGTTCATACTATTACTCGCTTTTTTGATCGCCAAATCTTCAACTCATTTTGTTTTTCATTTTTATATTCAATATAACTGTTGATGGTCGGTCGACTTAAGATTTTTGAAAGTTGTAAAACCATTGTTTCTTAAATATTTAACTTTGTGCACTTATCATAATGCCATTGAGCCATATCTGCTTTGTGATGACCACCAGGCATATAAAGTGTGAAAATGGTTAAGTAGCGTAACATGATTAAGTAAGAGCGGTATTATTTTTAACGTAAATATCTGATTAAGCGAATTTACAGTTTGCCTATCAAGTACATACATAATATCATAATTGGCATCCATTTCCAAATTACTTTCCTGTATTTATGATTTTTGCACCCTCTAAAAAGCCGTCCTGTCTTTATTGAAATCTCTAATTTATCATTATAGCTTGCTTTAATGTCTTTAAGTCGGCGATGTTGTCTTAGTGTAAGAAGCAATGATTACTCCGAGTAACCTCAAACCGAATCTGCACATAAAATTCATACAAAATGCCATTTCGGCTGTATTTTGTCCATTGATCATGTTTTATGGGTTTTAATTAAACCTCGCCTAGCAATGGTGTATTTCATTATATCATGTGTCCACTCCCTTTTTCAATCGATCCACATAATGACAATAAATGAGGTTGGATTATGTTTTATCGCAATGCTCTGCTGAATAAAAATGGTTTGGGAGCTTACTGAATACTGTCCATGCTCACGCAACATCCCCTGTTCTACTCAAAATTTGTATTCATAAAGCTTTTAATTATTCCGCATCCTCGTCGAGTACTCCTGACGAGGTATCGTCTTTGTTAAAAAAAGGATGGCTTAATCAAATATTCATATATATAATTATATATACATATTAATTAAAGCTAGAGGTAAGTTCTCTTTCTTCGTTTTTATTCAAATTCAGATTATAAGACCATCACATGCTTCCTTCAATATACAGCAGCTATCCATTAAAAAAAAACATCCCAATCTTTGGGATGTGCATATTCGTGCTGAAATTAATCCATTAAATGCTACTTATTCATTTCGATCAGATAAAAAACACAAAAGACTTTGCCGATTTTTAGCTCCTTTTCAAATTCTTCTATCTTATTTATTGTAAGATTTTCCATTCTTAATCAGTTTTAATTTTTCTTACAAACAATTTTGTTTTTGGTTTTAAGTAAAGTTTTTTGGCCATATGCAGCGCCATTCTGTGTGTCCAATATGTACCAGTATGTAGTAAACAGATTGTCCTTTTTTACACTCAACTGTTGTGTATTAATATAATTTAAGCATCCGTTTTGAAAAATGTGTCTGTAACAAATATTCATTATCATTTTTTACCTACATATTTAAAAGTTCTTATGTGAATGAACTGTGGATTTAATTTGTTTTTCGGTTTGATCTTAATTTTGGATGTGTGTTGTCATATAGTTTGAAACTACCAGAAATGGCGGCTGTTGCGTCCAACAAACCAAACCATCGAGTGAACCTATAGTGATTAGTCTATGTATTTTGGCCGACGAATATGTTTAAACTGCAGTCACATGGACAATATGTATACTTTAATTGTCTATACCACTCTTATCATAATTCATATAAAACATAATCTTTAGTTGCTGTTTGACAGTGTTTCAATTGAATTCTTTTGCAATATTTTTTCCCATAATACTTATCTTATTAGTTGTTACCTTTCTTATTGTTTCTTATTTTAATTTAAATTAATATAATTTTTACAACAACTATACACTAAATTATCAAATATAAGGAACATTTGTTATTCCTTTTAGACTTAAGTAGAATGAATGCACAGACAAATCGATTATTCGATTGTTATATAATCATAGGGTAGGACTTTCTTTCTCTTATTCATTGATTGATGCAACAAATTATCTCTGTCTTTTGGCTATATTTTATATTTTTCCTCTACTACAATATTTATGGTTATGCGCGAAACTTTCCCACTACTACAATCATTTTTACCTTCATCTACAAAGTTAATTGATTACTTGAATAGAATTATATTATGCGAGTGTACCGACTAATAGAGTCTTGTACTCGTATTTTATGCTAAACAAACTCTATACTCTCGACTCGTAAATTTTACACAAAAAACCTAATATTTAATTAGTAAATAGAGTATAAGGCTAGATTATACCAACAGTTCATTATTTTATTTATTTTTATTTTTATTAATAAGCGTACCTCAATAAAATCATCAACTCATGTGTTTTATTGAAGTCACGCTATGGTTTGACGCTGTAAGATCTAAACTTATAAGAAATATGAAATTTTTGTGCAAAAATATCGTTTTGTACAGGAACAAATTACAAAAAAAAAACAATTGAATTATTACAGAAAAATTTACTCAATTAAAAATTTTGTAATAAAAAAAGAAAACTTTTTTGTGAGGTTAACATTTTTAATTCACAACAATTAATTAAAATGTGGCTTAATTGTAACAACATTATGACAATTACTTGCCAAAGGTGCCAGCGATTTCATTAGCATACGAGGCGCCAGAGAGTGACATAATGAAACGCCAACCGAGAGATCCGTATCGCGACAACTTGGTCAATCGCAGGTCAGGACTCTGAATACAGAGAAATAAAAAACTACACTTACACAGAATTTTACAGATACAAAAAAATTATTGAAAAGTGCATACATTTATTTTTGAATTTTAATTAATTCTCTGGGGTCTGGTGGTAGTTGTTGGCAAAATGTTGAAAATGACTTTAGCTTAATAGAATATTTGCACATGCGCGTTTGAAAATGTTTATTTTGATTTTTGAACAAAAAATTAATAAAGTTAGTTTAATTTAATAACTATTGGCAGTGAATTTAAGACTGTTTTTGTAAATGAACTTTAAAGTCATTTTCGCAAAAAAATTACGTTGTCCTTACATTAAACAATTTAAGTATTCAAAACAAAAAAAAAATTATAGTTAAATGATGTATATTTTTCATATTTTTTTGTTTTTAATGAATTGAGTTTAATTTATTGTTGTTTTATATTAGAAACTTTGTATACAATGTTGTTTATATGTTAACTGTGCTTTTATCAGAATATATAATATAAGTTCGGGTTAATTTTACCACAATGTTAGATAAACATAGAAAAATGCATTCTAAAAGGCAAACTTTAAACTTTAAAACCAGAGAGGACTTTTACAGTTCTATAAATTTTTCTAAAGTTGTTTAACCGAAGGTGACTTAACTAATTATTTAATTAAAAAAAAAAAAAATGTCACTTTGTAATTTGTTATGTAGACTATGATCTGTATAAAGCCCTTTCCAATTAGTGTGAATGAATTTGATGTGTAGTTGTGCGACCATTCAGAGATGCGCTTCTTATAGATTATAGTCGTTACTTGGTGTGCCTTATCATTGTCATGTAATTCCTGTGACTTTCCTATTTATATAAATGTTTATTCAATGCCCTTAGATTTCAGCATGCTTTTCTATCCTTCTGCGTTTTTATACAAATACAGAAAAAAAAACTGGGTTCATAACAACAATCTACACTTTTATTGTTGTCATTTAAACATGCTATTGATGTGTTGGGCGATCATTTAATTTCTATGTGTATTTTTAATTCATTTATTATAATTTTTATAATTATATTTAGTAAATGGTAGTGGTGGTATAATCAATTAAGGTGTAACGACATTCACATCACATATTTGGATTTCCTAATCCAAATTCTGCAGTCTAATGTTTCAATCTATCCAGCGGTTGAAGGATTCAAATCGTTGCGTCTGTGTCCTGTATCAACTGGCTCTTAAAATTGTGTCCTTGAAGGGATATACGCATTACACGATATCATTTTCCACATATTTCTGTTCCAATATATCCAAACAAAAATTGTTCAATAGATGCACTCAATCTTCAATTGTTACCTGTTGCATAAGGTAGGCATTTAAAAATGTTTCTTGTCCGTAAAAAAGTCACACATATTCACTTTGTCGCACTCACTCCCTACAACCAAAGTAAGTACCTTACCTCTGCTTCGTTTATATTTAATTGAATTTGATAATATTGTCTTAGAATTAAATTGCTTTCTGTTGCTATGTATAAATATTATATTGCTTTGCATTGCGCTGCTTCCTTTCTATGTTGTGTATCATAAATATTAAATATGTAAAATAAATGCTTGCATGCCTAATTTGTATATATAATTATTTTAATGTACTACACTCTAATACTAATACAAAATTAACATTTAAATTGTTTTCTTGGTATCAATATAATTCTTTATTCACTATTGTAAACTAAGAAGTATTCAAATTGACGCTAATTTTAAGTGAACAAACATCCTCGTTTTATGAAAATTTATAGTAGAGGATTTTTGTTCACTTGAGTTATTCAATTATTATTTTTCTAGAGTAGAAATTCTTTTATTAATACATTCCCAACTTTTCTTTTGCTTTTCTTGTTTCGTGTTGGTTATCGATGTAGATTGATTTCCATGGCCTACGGTCAGATTGGTATGATCCAAGCGGCTGCCGGCTTCTTCGTCTACTTTGTCATCATGGCTGAGAACGGATTCTTGCCAATGGACCTCTTCGGCATCCGAAAAATGTGGGACTCCAAGGCCGTCAACGATCTAACTGATTCTTATGGACAAGAATGGGTATGTGAACTGAGCGCGATACCTAAAAACTTCTTATACTATTTATATTAAAATGAATTCAACAGACATATCGCGATCGTAAGACACTCGAGTACACTTGCCACACCGCTTTCTTCACCTCAATTGTCGTTGTGCAGTGGGCAGATTTGATCATCTGTAAGACACGTCGTAACTCCATCTTCCACCAAGGTATGCGGAATTGGGCACTCAACTTTGGTCTGCTCTTCGAAACCGCGTTGGCCGCATTCCTGTCATATTGTCCTGGAATGGACAAGGGTCTTCGTATGTTCCCACTCAAGTAAGTACACCGCCATTTAAGTCCACACGTCACCGCAGTATTTGACAAAAGATGCTAATTTAATGTCGCTTTGTTTAATAGATTCGTCTGGTGGTTGCCAGCTCTGCCATTCATGGTTTCCATCTTCGTGTATGACGAGATACGTCGATTCTACTTGCGTCGCAATCCAGGTGGCTGGTTGGAGCAAGAAACCTACTATTAAGCTGAAAATAGGAGAACACAACAAGAAATCAGAAACAGCAAGAAAAGAAAGAGAAATTTACAAAATAAACATTTCTCTTCTAATCATTTAATTTTTATATTCGTTCTTTTAATTTGTAACAAACAAAACATAAAATTACACTGCTAAGCAAAAGATTCACAACAAACATCAAAATTTGTTGTTGCGCGTTTGCCAACGTCGCGTCGCGTTGTCGTCGTCTCTTTTTTTTTGTTCAAATTCAAATATTTTTTTAAAAGTAATTATTTTGGTAATTATACATATAAAACTACATGAAACGAAAGCAAGGATGCCATTAAGCTATAAAACATGAAAAAATTGCGAATGATAGAAACAAGTAAAAATTGTTCTCAACCTACTTCCTGTCCTCATTCCTAAAATTATTCATTTGTATTTATTACTGTTTTATATTGTTTCGATTACCCGATTCCTCTCCTCCCAGTCCTTTGCTTAGAACTATTTGTTTTTTTTCTTTTCTTTTAAGTTTATCTTACAATACAATTTACTGTAATAATCATATTGCTCTTTTGTGTGTCGTCGAAACGCCCTCGTCAATACCGCGATGCCGATTGCACCTGCGTGGCGTAGTTGTTTCCTTTCGTTGGTTTAAGTTTCAACGAAGATAAAATAAAGTGAGTTTTTAAATGAAATGAAGTAAATAAAAAAGAAAGCATAATAATTAATTATCACCACTATCCACTTCTCAATAAATAATGTCGTAAAAAAAAACAAATAGTAATAAATGTAAACTAAACAATACTTAGAAATATTTTCGTTAAAATCAAGATGATTCTATGTACTAGAGCATGAAAGCAACGCGTCTTACAATACTGCCTGACTGTTGTTTCAACATAAAATATTAAAAAAAAAAATTAATAATGAAATGAAAATTGTTTGTAAAATATAAAAGATTTAAAAAAGTAATTATGAGAATGCCTCTTTAAATATATTATTATTATTAATTAATAATTAATTAAATGAATTAAGAATAACGAATGTAAGTCCAGCAGAAAAACACATTTAATTATTGCGCCTTTTGCTTGATTTAAATCATTCATTATATGAAATCACAGAGTTGATGTGACACAATGTGCTTTTCTTGGTTTGTTTGTATATTGTCTTAAAAATAAGAGGACACCACTTTTCAATGAATTGTTTTACAACACTAACAACACAAGTTATTCACAATGAACTTAAAAAAAAAAAACTTGCATACACACACACAAGTACACACACAAAACACACCAACACGCCACACACTCCCAGAAACAATATTTAGAGGAATGAGGGAACAATATATAAGTTTAATTAAATTAATTAAAAATGAAACAAGAAACAGTAAACCAACAACTCCTTTTATGTCAATTATGAATTGTTTTTTAGTTGCAAGTTAAACGAGATACAATGCTTTTATGTTTAATTTTATGTTTACTTTGAGCGATGTTTGTTCAAAGATTATTTATTTCTCCAATTTTGAATGTATTGAAGACATTTTGTTTTTTAAATCGTTATTCTCTTCTTTGAATTAGGCGTAATAATAATAATAATAAATCATTATTGTATTTGTATTTTCGATTTTTATCATTTTTCTTTTTTTTAATTCTAGTTTTTTTCTCTCTTCTCTTTTTTTTTATTATTGTATACTTTGTTTGTTTGTGTTTTGTTTTACCGTTACTATCATTATTGATAATTAAAACCTTTTTATGATTTTCCTAGATTGTAATGAATAAATAGTTTTACTGCTGTCACAACTCATTTTTCCATCGTTTAATTAAAATGAATAAAAATTACATTATAAAAACCGAAAATTATGTTGTTGCTGGCAGCCGATTTTATTTGTTTTGCAGTCGCTTTGTGGCATTTCTTTAGATAAATTCGTCGATGTTTTAAGTTCGTGAGTTGTTGGTGGTGGTACGCTCGCTCCATTTGATCGTCATTTGTTCGACTTTTGGATAAGATCTAATTGTTCCCTTTTGTTGTTTTCAAGATGGTTTTACAGTGTTTTAAACACAATGTTTTGTGCGTGATTGTGCGTGTATACATTGGGTTTGGTGGTTCCCCGCTTTTTATGCGATTATGTAAATGGCAAACCTCCGCCAAGAACTGTACAATTGTGTCCAATAAACATTTTATTTTCATTTAAATAAATAATATGAAATACCAAAACAAAACTTTTAGCATCTTGCAGCTATTTGAATATTGAAACAGAAACGACATTGACACATTTAAAATAGCGATTGTACAAAACGAAAATCAGAAAACTGTAGCAAACCACGAAAGAAGCAAGTAAGAATTTATTTCTGTAAGACAAATTTAACTCATTTTATTACAATAATTGTATTAAGTTTAAACAGTTTTCATAAGAAGATAAAAATTAAATTGTTAAAAACTGCTTTAACTTTGACATTGAATCGACTCTAAAACGATATATTTTTGTTTCACAAATAACATTTTTAATTAGTCTTAAATTAGCTTAATGAAATTGAAGTTAATAAATCTAAAAAATTTAAAATTAGCGACGAGGGAGTGAAAAATTAACTACATTAAATATTAATTAACAAATTAAATGATTGTTGGGAGAAATGGTAAACAGAAGAAAAAATAACGGCTAACTGCCCAATAGTGAAATAATTGAAAATTTTAAAAACAAATATTTAATTTAAATAATAAAAATTGAGTAAAATTACAAAAAAAAACATACAAAACCAAACCAAACAATTAGGCCTAGGACCTAAGCTAATGTATTTGCAAGAAAACTAATTTATAAATATTACAAACAAACAAATAAATAATATACAAAATATATTATAAAATAATATTAATGAATATAAAGATGATTATTATGCACTTTGGTCGTGCTTTGGACACGGTAGTAGGCTCGCAGTGCAGCAAACACATACGTTTCCTTGTAATTCCGCATTCAAAAAGAAACAGAGAGAAGACATTCTGTAATTATTTTACAATTCGATGTGTGGCTGAGAAAAGCGCCAGAGCTGCCGTTTGATCTTAGTATCTTAAGTGTACCGAATAGATCATGTTATCAGAATGCATTCAAATTGCGCCTTGCAGCAACTAAACTGGTCAAACGAAGCGCTTAGCGATGCTGCTGAATTATAGGTTTATCACTCTGAATTGTTGTCGCTGTTACATATATTTTAAGAATACGTCATGTACGATCAGTATAAACCCTATACTAATTGTATGCCCATACATATTTACATTTATAAATAATAATCAATTGTTAATGTATAATCATCCATCCAATAGAAAATTGATGAAGCACCCCGTCACGTCGGTGGGCGCGTTTTCGGCGGGGGCCGTGAGACCAACGAGCAATGCTGTTTGGCGCAACCATTTTATTCAACTTATCATTTTATATCAAGCAATGTGATTCAAAACTTCTCTTCAATATGTACAATGTTCTATACATTCATATGTATTTTAATGCTGAATGTTGATAGAGCGAGTATGCGGGTTGCGTCAAAAGTGTGTTTCCACAATTTTCAATAAAAAAACAAACAAACAAACAAACATACAAAAACTGGTCACAATGATGGACACCACCCTTCCTTTAACGTTGTCAGTTGTCACCCTTTTTTAAAACGTATCCAAAGTGCAGCCGTGTCTAATCGTGTGGCGCTAAAAGTCATTTTTAGTCAGTTTACGAAGTAAATAGCTCTTTAATTAAATAAAATGAAAATTTGAATGAAAAAAAAAATCATGAATTACAAACAAAACACAAATTTATTATTATATAAAATTAAATTTAATAAAATCGAAAAATTGCAAATGAAGATGATAGTGAAAACAGTGTTATATTTGGAACAAGGATGCAATGCTAAGTTCGACAAATGTATAATTAGTAATAGGTTAGCTATAGTAGATAATGTGTTGTTATATTCACTTAAAACCACAATTCTCCCTACCCCGAACCACTTCCCTCCCTAACACAAAACCTGCCAACTTTTCCTAAATCTTTGACCATTTTCTGCCGAACGCCTATTCCTCTCCAGTACTGTTTTCACCCCCACTCTCAACACACCCTCCTTGAACCCCCCCCTCCCCCATCCCCATCTCCGCCACATGCTTCTCCATCTATACATTCTGTTGTGAGACGGAGAGTGCTGACGCCCCACCCACCCCTAGCTTCATCCACTCATCTGGAAGTAATTATATATTAAAAATAAACAAAACCGACAAAACCAATACTAACGAAATTATCTAATTGTCGCCTTTTATTGTATTATTACTGTCCCATTTAATTAATGTACAAGGAGTAGTTGAAATGAATAAAGTATAATTACAATAAAAACAAACAAAACCACAAACTTAATGCATTTTTATATATCTCAGAACTTCAGATTTCTACTTTTTTTGTACACTAATTCAAAACTGTTTTTTTTTTCATTACCCGGAATTTCGCAAGAGCAGTAACATATCACACATCCGACAGAATGGCCAGTAAGTAAAAGGTTTGATTTTCCGAATTTTGCAACTATGTATATTATATTGAGGAAAAGCCACCAAACAAACAGAGCAACTACGGCTTAATGGTTGACGTCCTCCTTTGACTCTCACATTCTAATTTGATCCAGCAACGGAGCTCGAACCTGCGCGTCCTGCGATGCCATTTTTAACAGTCGACCAGAAATTCAAAGGAGGTCAACACGATGTCGGACAGTTGCACTTGGGAAATTTTAAAAAATTTGACGAAAATTAATAAAATCCGTCCAGCACTTTTGGGGTATGTACCCCTTGCCAAATTTTCAAAAACGCAAAGGGTACTTTGGGAACTTTTAAAAAATTTGATGAAAATTTTTAGATGCTTTTTTGAAGCATTTTTCATTTTTTTTCGATAAAAAGTGTGCTAAAAATGAATAAAATCCGTCCAGCATTTTTTGATAGGGAAACTGAATGTTACCTTTCTATGAAAATTTGTAGAAAAATTGTACCGGGCAGAAATAACAGTAAGTTGAATCAAAATTTAGAAAGCGCCATCGTTTAGGCAATTTAACGATTTCGTATTGACCTGCTGTGAATTCTGGTTTTTGCTCGCCTGTTACTTTCATATGAAAAGTTTGGAGAAATTGTACCAGGCAAGTAGAAACAGCAGCAAGGCAATTTAACACGTTTTTTTGATCAGTTTTTCCAAAATCTACAAAAATTGAGCTAGAGGCTTGAAATTTCTTCGTTGTGGATGCTTGTGAATGCTTTTCTGTTTACTTGGAAGATTTTACAAATGCCCATTTTGGCTATAGTAAAGCAGCTGCCTGAGCCAAAAATGCGGGACGAACAAAATGCTTATATTTGTAAAATGCGCACGGTATGCGCATGGAAGACAATCTTATAGTGTTCAATAGAGGTGTCGAGCCGACATTCGTTGATGTAAGACGGGAAGAGGTGATTGACATAACTATTGGAAATAGGCTTATGAATCTACGGATCAATGAATGGGAAGTGTCTCAAGATCTGACTATGTCACCGAAAACTTAGTATAGGGCTGGATAGAAGAGCAGAAGGTTAAAAACCAGCCGGGATGTGGAAAAGGCCATAATTTCGCCATATAGGTTGGCTTGTCCTCAAAAGAATGTCAGCGGAAGTACGTGGCGGTGTGAGGAACCTAAACGTGCTAAGGCTAGAGTAAGGATATCCTTTAATGCAGCCTGCCGTATGACTGATGGGAGTATCTGTCGGTCAGAGGCCTGGAAAAAATATATGTAAGCTTCAGAGGACAATATCCAAAGAGCATCGGACTGGTGATAACCGGATCATGTGCCCTCGCGGGTACCATTGACCGCCAAGATCATGCTGGAAACACACTTTCCTGGGTGATATGTGTCCAGTCAAGCCTGGGAGCCAATAAATAAAGGGGCAAATATAAAGTACAGACAGATGGCCGAAAGGATAGTGACGAAGGAGAGGTTGAGATGGGCAGTACACGCGTTCCAACTTTTCAAGTCAGCGGGACCAGACGGGATCTAATCCCTAATCCAGTGGGGCTATGCTCTCCTGTAGGAAGGACTACTGGAACTATATAAAGCCTGCCTTGCGATAGGCTATAACCCGGCGGCATGGAGGGAGGCCAGAGTGGTCCTACTCCCAAAACCAGGTAAAAAGGACTATACAGAAGCTAAGGCATTCAGACCAGTCAGCCTAACCTCTTTCATGCTTAAAACCATAGAAAGGATATGTGAAGACTGGATCGGATCCACTACTCTAGTAGACTTTACATAGTAGACAACATGCCTACATAGCAGGGAGGTCTACGGAATCCTGACAAAAGAGTACACGATAGCTGTGTTTGTGGACATAGAGGTTGCTATTGACAAGATGAATTTTCCCAGACTGGGAGAAGCTTTGTCAAGCTGGAAAGTTGAACCAATCATCGCAAGATGGGTAAACTATATGCTCAGACACAGGGCGGTAAATCTCAACCTGGGTAAAACGAAACTCAGAGGAAGAGAGGATGTCCACAAGGGGGTATTCTATCCCCACTTCTATGGAATTTGGATGAGAAAAGCAGGGGTCGACTGGTGAGTAGGAATTACAATCATCTCGAAACTGGCATATTCCCGATAGTCCAAGACAACGATATTGTGGTCTATGTGAGAGGACAACAAGATGGCGATAGACGTGGTGTATGGGTTGGCAAGGAGAGCCAAGATAAAGTCGGGACACCTCCAACAATGTGTGGACATTATGAACAAATGTGGGAAAGAGAACCGACTCACACTTGCCTGGATGAAAGCACACAAGGAAATAATAGGCATGGAAGAAGCAGACCGTCTTGCAAGGAGGGAAGCTAAACTTCACATGATAGGCCCAGAACCGCGTGTGAGGCTGGCTCAGGAAGTCGCCAGGAGACTGACGGAAACTTGGGCCTTAAAGAAACACAAACATAGATGGGAGAGGACTATTGGATGCAGGCAATCGTAACAAATGGTAATACAACGAAAGGTAGGCGAACAAAGTACTGCTATCCATGCCTCGTGAGAGGCTGAGATGGCTGGTATGCCTGGTAATAGGACATGGGCCTCTAGGAGCGCTTCTCAAAAAACTTAATATCATAAGGGATGGGGTATGCAGATACTGCCCGAAGATCCCGGAAACTGCAGCACACGTATTGTGTAACTGTCCCGGACTTAAGAGTGAAAGGAAAAGCTCTCTGGGTTACGAGAAGGTAACAGCGGAGGAGGTGAAAAAGTTTTCTTATAAAGAAATAATTAAATTTGTTCAATTACTTAGTAAGCTATAACTAAGTAAGAGAGAATAGGGTAGGAAAAAGGGCCCGTGCTGTGGACTGTTTCCTTTGTCTGAGTTAATCCTGATCTTAGGAGACGAATGGACAGGACAGCCCGAAGGTGCGGAGTGGGGGTGGTTTAGTGAGTAAAAATCTCACATACGCTAAAGGTAACTTTAGTGTATCTTTATAAGATTCCACCTCCAGGAATGCAATTCCAAAAAAAAAAAAACACCAAATGCTTATAATTGCTAAATTCGCCCGAATCGCTTATAATTTCTAAAAACGCACGAATAGCTTATTTATTGAGATAGAGACTTTAAATCTCGAATATGTTGCAAATGCATATTTCCGCTACAGTGAAGGAACTTTCCCAGCCCAAAATGCTGGACGGTTTTTATTCATTCTGGGCATTAATGCAGTTCTTGTGAGCAGAATGTATAGAAAGTTTGCACTATATGTTCGCAAACAGATGCAAATGAATAATGAATGAGAGGAAAGACACGATGCTCTGATGTTTGTTGCCTTGTTTCTTGCAAGTATAAGATTTGTATAATCCATTGCCATTCCAGCCAAGGATTATATTGTTATTAGCTTTTGTCGTTTGTTTGGTAATTATTAATTTTGAACTTTTAAATACATAAAAATTGCAATTACAATAATAAAAGTAGTTCTTGACAAAGCTTTTTGCGATAAGCTTTCAAGTAGACTTTTAAGCATCATTTCTGAAGGGATGTGGTTGTGGATTGAACTCCTGAGTAATGTTCATCTTTTGCATTGTCCCAATTAAATAAAAAGGTACAAAAGTAAGTATTTTGAAATAATAATAACAAACATTTAATTTAGAATTAGTTAAGAAAACTTACTACAGGCGGTTAGACCTTCATCTTAGATATTAAAGAAATATACCGCTAGTAGGAACGATCGAAATGGGTTCCGTATCTAAACGTGGACGTCAGTCGTTATCCAGCAGAGTTGTCGATGGTAAAATAGCTCAGAGTGACATCACAGCTACATGTAAATGTGTCATGTTACATGCCGACTGCCATGTCTTAAGTCGTAATA
>JANSTS010000006.1:648745-678924 GCA_026546915.1 Sylvicola fuscatus
ACAATTTTTCCTGGAAATTTATGAACTGCTTGCGATAAAAGACAAAGTTGTTAAACAATTGTCTCTGTATGACTTGAAAGTTTTAATTGAAATGCGCATCCACACAATCCACATAGAATGTCGTTATTCGGTTTGTTGAAGTGTCAATTCCGAATATATTCCTTAAGGCGTCCTTTCTTAAACATACAAAAACTAATGTCAAACTTTGCCAGTGCATTTAACAGTTTCCTTGAAAGGGATCCTTTGTATTTAATTATGTTGTCTTGAACCATATTTTGAGCTGCTTCTGACACTGCCTTCTTCTTGCACTTGTACACTTCAAATCATAGCGAACACAATCGCGGTAATATCTTATTTCCATTCTATAAAGCGATCGTCAGTCTTTATGCAACCATAAATGTTAGTTATCCGTTACATGAAATCGTTGTATACGGATGAGAAAAGGAGAGATTTAACAGCAGCTGCCGGTTGCAATAAACAGTGCAACACGAATTTGCATGCAAGCATGGTACAAAAGTGTTAAGAGTTTAGAAAATAAATGACAACAGAAAAGGAATCTTTGAACAAGTTGCACAGTTCACACAGTTCTTGTCCCTTCGGGCAGCAAAAGTTTGCTGCACTATAGTCCTTATTGCAAAAAGTTTAATCAGACAACGGATTGCATCATGTTATGGTTGTGCCGTGTATGCATCCACAAATCTATCGACGTGCGAGTATGTATCATACATCGTGCACAGCTGTCACATTCACACACGTTTTGTTTGAAAGATTGATTGACGGAGGGATTACAATGTTTCCGTTTTTTTCTTTTCTTTTCTTTTCCGTTTTCTACGCTGCTTTTTGTAGGTGGTGCTCGTTTTTATCCTCAGCATTGCATCCCTTATCATCTATTTTATCGATGCATCTAGCGAAGAAGTTGAGAGATGCCAAAAGTGGAGTAACAATATCACACAGCAAATCGATCTGGCATTCAATATATTTTTTATGGTCTACTTTTTTATACGAGTAAGTATTTAGTGGCGCGCTTTATGCTTTTCGTTTTTATTTACACGCATCTTATCTAACGTTGGTTCGTTCTCTTGCAGTTCATAGCAGCATCAGATAAGCTTTGGTTTATGTTAGAAATGTACAGTTTCGTAGATTATTTTACAATACCCCCGTCCTTTGTATCCATATACTTAGATCGAACATGGATCGGTGAGTACCAAGACGAGTTTTGTTTAATTTAAATGCTATTTTTTTTAATTTCCGCAATAAATTAGAATCTTTTTTGGAAAAGTAAAAATCTAATTTCTTTTTTCTTTTTTTTTTTGTTAAAATAAACTCAATTTGAAAACACGATAACTTTTTTGTTGGAAACAATTGAAAAATAAATATACACAACGGGGTGGAACGCGATCCGTTAAATTAAGTTCAATTTTTTTTTTGTGAAAAAAAACTCAAAAACTGTTTTTTTGTTACAAAATATGTATTTGATGCTTTTTAGTTATGCAAATAATATCTATTGAATGCCACATTTTTTCTTTGCTATAATAACTTAAGCCAAATTTTCAGAACATTTTTCATGACTAAAGGGAAAATGTCAGCAGCCAAACCATTATTTTTTTATTTATTTATTATTTGGTCGAATATTGTTTCTGATATTATTATCTATTGTGAAATCTGGAAATTATATTCTGTCGACTTAATGTTGACGCAAACGCTCCATAGTCGATTCAGCTACATAAACAGTTGAAACCATACGTAAATCATTGAATCAAATCATTTTGTCACTTGGAATATCCTGATGACTACATGAATTCTGACACTTGAACTTTTTGCATTAAACACTTAAATGTCCTTAAAATTTGTCTGTCAGAAATCTTAAAACTTGACACATTAACGATTGCTTTAAATATGGCTCTATAAAGTCACTTTCGAAATTTAAATGGAAACAAATTGCAGTAAACTCATGAAACGTCACGTCTTGAGACTTTTTTGTCTTTGTCTGTTTATGCCACCCTGTATAACAGGAAAAACTGTGGTTTCTATTTTGCAAAACAAACATCAATTTAACGTAACTGACGATGATAATTTAGTTGCGAAAATCAAACAAAGTACGGTGTCAATAAATTAAAAAACTCAGAAAAATCAGACTATTCTAATCACACGTCTCTTGCAGGTCTTCGATTCCTAAGAGCGCTACGTCTTATGACTGTTCCAGATATTTTACAATATTTAAATATATTGAAAACATCGAGTTCGATTCGGTTAGCTCAGCTAGTGTCTATCTTCATATCGGTGTGGTTGACGGCCGCTGGTATCATTCACTTGGTAAAATATGCTGCTGCATTTTTTATGCAAATTTATTTCATTTAACATTTGTCATCAGTTTCATTCACTTGAACTTTTTTTTTGATATTTATTTTGACACCACAACAACAACTGTTTTTTTTTTTCGTTTTTTTTTTGTATGGGATGGTAAATAATAATATTTGTGCGCGGTATGTGTATAGTTGGAGAACTCTGGCGATCCACTGGAATTCAATAATCCACACCAACTATCCTACTGGACGTGTGTTTATTTTTTGATTGTAACTATGTCAACGGTGGGATACGGTGATGTTTACTGTGAAACGGTGCTTGGTAGAACATTTCTAGTATTCTTCCTTCTCGTCGGCTTGGTAAGTGATATCTCTTTGTTACATTTCTTTGATTTCAATATTTTATTGTGCATATTTTGATGTCTTGTGTAAATTTGTCTGCAGTACAAATTTTTATGAAATTAATGAAACAAAATATAAACAGGTCGAAATGCGCTAAGCTGCGTGAGAATTTCTTCAAAATTTTAGTTTACATTTTAAGAAAATTCGGTGTAATGAAAAGTATACGTTAGAAAATGAGTTCCAAAAAGGACTTTCGAGCACGGAGGAAAATAATAAAAGATTTTATTATAATCAAACTGATAGGAGATGATCCCCAATATTCCGAGATCATTAAACAAAAACACTATATATGAGAATTAATCTAATATTATAATGTGTGTGATTCGCTTAAAAGCTTTGTTTCCGTTAAGTATAATATGTGAAACATGACATACTGGTCGTTCTAGGTGTTTTTGTCACTTTTTTATTTATTATTTGCGCTCATTTCAATCATGAATTACGATAACTGAATGATAACAACGGTATATGTAATATAAATATGAAATACATTCTTAAATTATTCTTCATTTGCGCTTAGCATTTATATTTGTGATTATTCTTATGTAATACAATTTGAGCTCCACTTAATTATAAACGATGGCAAGCATTCATAAATTGATGCTTAACTCTAGTGGACATTTATCACAATTTTCTTTTCTTTCGATCTAATCTAATACAAGATACCAAATCACTGAACATTTTACAAAAATTACACATATTTCATTTATTTTGATTGCAATTTTATTTATTATTTAAAAAATGAACTTCGTTGTGAAAAAGACGCACTTTTGTGTATTTTAAATTTAATTTTTATAAGATAAGTGTCCAAAATAGTATACACAAGAAGCTTTTTCATTTTGAGAAGTGTATTTAGTCTAGGATGAATATTTTTCGGCTCAACTTCCTTAAAAATGCGTCTTGGGTGTTTTTGGTTTAAAAAAAATTACTATAAAAGTGAGTGATTTTGTACGATTTTATAATTTTTTAATTTTTTGTTTTTTTTTTTATTATTGTTAACAATTATTAGTTATCCCCGACTTCAGTTACATTTAGTTCTCTATACCTATTTACTTTTACTAAATAGTTACATCTTCACAAACACTTTTTTTAATTATTTGTTTCTGTTGAAAGTATTTACCCAATAATTAGTGAATGTTAAACAAAATTAAATCCTGCTACATATTATAATGTATAGAAAATAAGAGCAAAGAGTTAAAAGAATGATGAGACTTTCCCAAAACTCTATGTTTTTAAGGGTTGATTCAATTTTTAAATGTTTAGTTTTTTAAAATAATATAATTTTTTCATCTTTGAATATACGTAATTACAAGTTCTTTTCACAACCCAAATCAGAAGAGTTTAATATTGTTTAACTTAATTTTTGAATAGTGTATGAATTTTTTAAGACTCACGAGTCCTGAAAAGACATTTAAAAACACTTTCCTGAAAATTGAAATTATATTTCATGGAAAACAATTTTTTTTCTCGTATTATTATCATTACTGCATGTGTGTATGCTGGCTGCTGCGTAACAAATTAAAGATAAATGAATATATTAAGTACAATTTGTACAGCTTTTTTGTTTATTTTATTATTTTTTGAGTCAATTATCAAGCAATATATATATGTTGTAACCGTACGTTAATATTTGAAAAAGAAATTAATTTTATTTCTAAAGGGCCTTATCTTAACTTTACACCGATATTCGTAGCACATTTTATTCTTAAACCGACTCACAAACTGACTTTTAAAGTGCAGCATTTAAAAAAAATAAAGTTTACAACATTTATAATCAAAGTCTGAACTAAATATTGATATTTCCAGTAAACCATAGAACCATAGGATTCATCATAATTAGTTTTATTTCTTATTTATCATTAAAATTTAATTCAAATAAAATAATTCTTTTATTTTACGTATCAGCAAGAAACTCCAAGAACTTATCTATTAATTACCGTGTAAATGTGATTATAATTTTCGATCAAATTTCTAACATAATAGAAACATGAAAAGTAAAAAACATATTTTGTAAAATCTTTGTAATCCCTTCCATATGATAAAATACTACAAACAACTTATAGGCAATGTTTGCGAGCAGTATTCCGGAGATAATTGAGCTAGTTGGTAGTGGGTCAAAGTACGGTGGCGAATTAAAAAGAGAGCACGGAAAGAGGTAGACTTTAAACACACCCTATATTAGCTAAAAACAAATACAAACATACAAATTACAAAAAAAACAAACACTATATCCAATTTTATATTGAAAACACTTTGGTCCTTGAAGTCATAACACATTCAAAACTTACAGCCAATACGTCCATATACAAAAACAAAACATTAAACATTAAAAACCACGATATGAGCACAATACAATACACAAACAAAACCTAAATATATTTGCCAGTCACTTGCGAGGTCCTTTTTTTTTATAGCGTCTTAATTATTGTGCATATTAATTGGCTAGCAAGTACTATGCCATAACTTCAAATAATTAATGTTATATTCACTCATTTCGAATCGATTTGTTGTTGTTTTTAGTCTGTTACCCCTATGTGTTCATGAATGTTTCCTACCTCTTATTTACTTCATTATTGTTTTGTTTATTTTGTTCGTGTACCAACTCTTATCATGTGTCCTATAAAACACATTTTATGGCAGTATCTTCATACTGAACGAGCCATAAAACGTCATTTGTTTTGAAAACAAAAAATACCAATTTTACCTATTAAGAATTTAAATATATACGAATTTAGAAAGATCGTTTTATTTTTAATATTTTTTTTGGTGTGTAGAAAAGTAACATAATTTCCTACCTAAATCTTTTGAATTATTTTGAGACGTTTTGTGTTCGTTCCTGTTTAAAGTATTCCTAATCTAGTTAGATGGTGTTGTAATTAATTGAACATTTAAACCGATTAGTTTGATCATTTTTATTTTATTTGGTTAATTAAAAAAAAAGAGTATTTAAAATACTTAAAAATTTGTAATGTTTGGTCAAACCTTGTTGTATGTTGTGTGTAATAAGTTGATTGTCCATTGGACTGTTGAAGACATTTTGGTTGAATAACCGTTATTTGTAGACAACGTTTTTGTTTCTTTTTTAACAGTTCACTTTATTAAAGGTCTATGTAAGAAATTCGTAAAAAAAATTATTTTTAACTTAGACCTTGAATTAAAGTTACATTTTCCGATATAATTTCATAAATATCCCTTTATAGGTATGTAATTATTTTGTTTTATTGTCCTTTGATTATTTTTGTTTATTGATTTTTCTTTTATTATTTTTACTGAATAATTTTATGATTTTTATTACAAAAAAAAATGGAATTTAAGTTTTTTAAGCTTTCTTTCAATTCTGATTCGTCTGAAATTATAATTCGCAACAACACTCATATATAGTTTAACAACTTCTACCGACACTATTCGAATATGCTTAATTTAAACTCGTTTCATCAATATATTTTTAACAATTTGTTTTCTTTTTTGTTCAGACATAAACCACTAATATTTGTTTAAACCGTTCAAAGAAAATGCATTAGCAAAACAAACAATAAATTCAAATATCAGTTATCAGTTCATAAAATATAAATTAAAAACAATTAGGCAAAGCTTACCATTTAAAACTCATATTATACATTATACAATTTAATTGCGAAAAGAAACAACCAGCAGAAATGCGTGAATGTGAAAGGAGTGTGTCTCTTTCTTCGTTTTGTTATAAGTGTGGGTTTTAAAATTCATCAAATTATTTCTGTGCGGTTACTTAAGAAATGGGTGCGCCACAACTGCTATACAAATGTACATAAATTAAGTTCAGCAAACAATATCTTTAATGGAAGAGCTCATCAATCATCTAGAGAACGACTTTATTATTAAGGGCACTAAAAAAAATATTTCTTCTTACTAATAAATAACAAAACTGCGAATGGTAGTTGAACTCGAAACGTGCGCAGAAGTAGCAAAGTTTATGTGTTCAGAAATTTGAAGAAAAAAATTATTGCAAGGAATTTTATTGTTTAAAAAAAAAAAAGAAGAAGTTTCGATGAACATTCAATATTGTTTACCATATGTGTCCTTAAACACCGAGCTGTATATGTATGTGTAAATTTAGGCCGTGTTCGCTAGTTGGATCCCCGAGATCACTGAATTGGCGGCGCAACGCAGCAAATATGGCGGAACGTACAACAAGGACCTTCGAAGAAGGTACACACCATGCTGTACCGCAGTCTTATACCTTTTTTTTCCTAATTAATTATCAACATACAGAACTTTTATTATTTTTTAATAATTTGTAATTGTTTTACTTTTTACTCGTTTAATTTGTCATACCTATTCTTGGTTTGATTGATTTTAAGTTACTAGTTTTTCTTTCGTTCGATTTATATTAAGCAAAAGCAAATGATAAAATTTCTGATTGATGTGCATATTGAAAATAGTTCATGTTTCTTATGTACACGTTCAATGCAACCGACAACTGTCGTGGTGTACATGTTACAATGGATATATATTCAATGCAATTTAACAAATTAGATTACCATATGCAATTGAATTCAAAATAATTGGAATTTTGCTCAATATTTAGTTGGCCATCATGATTCAAGGGGATTTTCTTAAAAGAATTTAAATTTACTTTGAACAATTTAAAAATATTTTGAAACTCCCCAATCATCTGAAAGCCACTTCAGTTCAATTTTTTGTTCCATTTATTACTTTTGGTTACGTTTTTTGGTTTTGTCAAAAAGGCATTGGTTTCTTGGCGGCATGTGTCTCGGCTCGTAATTTGACTTTCTAATTTAAATCGTGGCTGTCTCTTCTGAAAATTAGTCCTTCAAATATATGTATATTCATTTAATTAAATATTTATTTATAATTTTACACCAAATCAGTGTTTTGTTTTTGAATTTGCGATTTGTTTGTTATTTGCAAATTAAGAAAATATATGTCAAATATGTTAATGCAATCAATATTGTAACAAAAGCATAAACAAAGTTTTATTTTTGTTTTGAAAGTTAATAAAATTAGGAATACAAAGAAATAACAATAAATAAGTACCTTTAATCCTTCATCATTTTGTTAAAGTTTTTGTTTGATTTTTCAATAATTTTCGTTAAAGTTTCGTATAATTTATAAAAACAAAAAAAAAACAAATCATCATGCACTTATGAGGATTAATTTACAGAAGAACCCACGCTGTTGAAAATAACAATTTAATATTTTCTTTAAAAGCTGCAAATTTTCGTTTCACAGAAGTAAACTGTTGATATAATCTTGATGAGAAGAAAATCATTGTATAATTGCTTTCCAATTTATTTTTGTTTTACATAATACTGATTGTCAATTTGATGGAAAAATACTGCCCCTTTTATCATCGATTTTAAATTTGGTATTAATTGGACCTCAATCCTTTTATTGATATTCAGATCTCTTGATGCTTTCAAATAACAAAACAGAACTTTGCTTGCATAGTTTGAAAGTTGATTTTACATAAAAAGTAAATTATATTTCTTACAACCAAGAGCAGAGATTGGAACAAAATATACTGGAAAAGTGCTTTTTAAACTCATTTCATTCATTCATTGATTTTGATTATTTGATGATAAATTTATTTAATTTTGACTTAACAATTATGTTTTGTTTTGTGTTTTACTGCTATATAAAATTGCACCGATATTTTGTCCTGATTGTAATTTTTTGAGAGTTAAACGATTCCATTGATTTTAGTTGGACTTTTGTTCCATTTTTGTTTTTAATTTTCCGTTTTGTATGATTTTAAGTTTTCTTCTTTTTTTTTAAATAAGACATGATATTAATAACTTTTACATACACACCTAAATAATATATATTATATATATATATACTTATATAAATAAAATTTGCCGAATTTTTTCTTTCATAATATTAATAATATTTCTATTAATTTGTTTTTTATAAATCAAGATTTCTTTTATTTGATTTTTTTTCCTATAACAATATTGTTTAATATCTTTTTACTGAATTTTTTTTAAGAAACTGTAGAATTTTTTAATGCTTGCACAGCCTGTATGCCGCAGCCACGCATCTTAGAGCAAATTATTGAAACAATTTTTTTAAATAAAACCAAACTGAAAGTAACTATATACATAACTGAGAAAAAGACAGAAAGAAACTCAAAGAACAACAGCAAATGGCAAAGAATTCCAGTGTTTTCATTTAAAACATTGTTGGGAATACTGTTGGCATTTGCTTCAATGTTTTTACCCGATCTTTCTATTCTGTTATAAATATTTAATTAAATTGAATAATAAATTAGCATTTAGAGAGTTGAGTAGCACATATGAGTCCCAAGAAATCGACGCCTCCATCATTGAACATATATTTCGATATATAAACATTATTTTTTTTACAAATCAAAATTTGGTTGAGTTCAACACGATGTAAATAGTTTAAAGTTAAGTTTCAGCCATTATAATAATTTAAATATACAGAATATACCAATGTTGTTACATTTTTTTCTGTTACTTGTTACATTTATTAATAATTTAAAAAAAAACTTTAACATGCCAAAAAATGAACTTTGTTTCGTGGCGACTTGTTTTTTATAATGTCAATCTTATAAAACTTTTAGTTGAATTTTTAAGGAGATGAAATTGCGCAAAAAAAAACAATGTGGTGAGCTCAACTGAAATTGTATTCCCATCATTTATTAATTACTATTGTTTTAGTTTATTTGATTCTATTCAAAATTATTTCTGTATTTCATATATGAGACTGAGCGTATGTGGGTGTGTTGTGTGATAATTTTTATTTAAATAGTGCGAATGTGCGACCTTTTATTATAAAATTACAAACTAAAATGATGAATCCGCAGCATATGTATATAAAAATAATGAATTCGTCATCAAAACATTAGTGCAAAAGGCATTATTTACATATGTTTTAGAAAAATTTGTGTATATATCAAATAGAAAACAAACTAAGCAGGAAACAAACATGTCGGGCGCAAAAATTCAGTACTTTAAGGGTTTAGTTGAATTACCAAATGTAAGTTTAACTAAAAAGAAAAAGAAAAACAAGAAAATGTATTAAAATGACACAAATTACAAACTACGTCGTCGAAACACACATTTAAGAAAGCGATCTTGACCGTCCAATCGCATCGTTTTTATTCCTCATGAGGAGAGTACCAAGAACTGCAAGATTTTGTGTTTGTTTTTAGTTATGTCTTTTTCTATATCTCACTGTCTATATCTGTCTTACTTAACTTAGGCCATATTCGCGAGTTGTATACCAGAGATTATTGACTTGATCGGAACTAGACCGAAATACGGTGGAACACTGAAGAACGAAAGGGGTCGAAGGTGAGAGCAATTGCAAAAAAAAACAAAAAAAAAACAAGCAACTACAACCACACACTTATACAACATAAAAACTAAACATACCATTCATTAAGAAAAGAAAGCAAAATTCTTATTATTTAACGACTGAAGGGTATTCGATTGATTTCTTTTTTTTTTTGGAAACCATCACTAACGTTTTCATTAATATTAAATGACAGCACACCATATTATCAAATCATGAGCACATTTAAGACATTAGTGAATTAAAGTGTTTTTTATTTAAAACCAAAAAAATAGCGATTTCTTAAAATTAAAGTTTTGCTACATTTTATTTGCCACAGCGATCAGATTTTTAATTATTTTTAAGACACAACAACAGTCAGAATATTCATAAATAAATATAAATGTTTATCGTATTCTATGCTCTCCCATATCTCTTTATGTATCTCAACGTGTCGTTAAATGGTTCTAAAATGATGTCTGTTGTAAATATATATTATTTATACGTGAATTGCACGCTTGTCAGGTTATTCAATTGTTTAAAACAATTAACCTGTTGATTGTTCAACTTGTATTATTTCAATTTTTTTTTTTAAATACTGAAATAAACTCTCCGAATACATTTTAAGTTGACGTTTTCGATACAATTACAAAAACTCAGATCGTTTAAAGCTTCATTATCCTTCAAATGTGGATTTTATTTCAGTATTGCCACATTTTCTGCATCTTAAAATATTATTTTCAAATTGGTCGCTTGGAATCACGTCTTCTCTGTTTTCATCCATCCACCGCTAAAAACATATCATTTGCATAAACTCTACATACAAACACACACACACACAAACCATGTGGTACTATAATACATAAAAATGCCTACATAATGTTATACTATATAGTCACTGTCCAACTATATATCGCAGAGGGGTTTCTAAATATATATACATATTTTCAAAAATTTATATGTTTGGGGTAAATTTAATTGTTTCTTCTCTACAGAAATGTGTAATTGAACTATTATATAATAATTCTATTCATTCAGTTACTCATTATTATATATTTATAATCACTGTATACTCTATTGTTATTAATTGTTTTTTAAGTTCTTTAATTGTGTGGCATTAAATCTTTTCTTACATATATCAGTTAAACATAAATATATAAAATAGAGAACCCTTCTAAGTTTACATTGATCAAAGTTTTATATGGAAACTATGTATTATTATTATGTGCTAAGCTAAATGTGCATCGTAACCAACTATAAGTAGAATTTGGCGTTGTGTTTATGTGTAAAGTCATCAGTTTTTACAATTTATATACGAAGATCAAGTCGCAAGTAGGAATAATCGTCGCAACCGAGGGAAAAGAATAACATAAGTTTTAAGGGTAACCACGATCGAATATATGGCCTATTTTAAGATTTGTCTCTATCCCCTGATTTGTTTCAACCCCTACAGCTATGTGATGATTTTGTTTAAAAAATAATTCACGAAAATGTGGTTTTCTACACTTTAAACCAATGTGAAATAAAATGCAATTAAATCCACACAAAATGTGAAATTTATTGTGCATTTTTGAATCGCTATTGTTTGAAACTGAAAGATTCAATGAAACATTTACAACAAACACTTAAACGGTATTTAACTATAAGAAATTCATAATTCTGCATATAAATTGCATAATTATTAAAAATAATGTTTTGTTAATAAACTTTTGAACAAAGCTTAAGAGTAGTAACCCATTTATTTTCGAATTATTTTAATAAATATTATTCCAACCACGCTTTTTAGGATGTTGTCAACAAACAGAGTATAGGGGCAATGTATGTGTGATATTGTGCCTAAAATCCACAAAGGAAAAATTCTACAGAATCATCTTTAATACAAGACTAAATCCTGAACCGTTTTTTGAATTTACTAAAGTTTCCGACTCTTTACTACCATTTTTACCTTAAAAAAGAAAAAGAAAACTTTTTGACTGCACTCATATGTTTTATTGCAATAGTAAATTGTTTTCACAATATGTATTTGCATTAAAAAAACATCCTTGAATTAGATTGAGATTATACAATATTTAACTTTCATGTATCCAATTGGTTAACAGTACTATTGGTTCAAATTGGTTGCTTTTGGAAAGCATTCATTTTGAGTTATTCAATGCACTTAGCAGTTTTCCACACAATTAAAAGGCGTCTGATTACGCCTCAAATTGGTTTGTTGAAAAGCTTAAACTCCATAGAAATTGGACTCAACTATACTGCTACATCACTTAGCATATTATGCAGATTGAAAACAATCACTGCTAGCCATTTCACAAAGCGACGTGTGTGGCAAAACTTCGAGTATTCATATGTATGCACATCACAACAAATACCATTTAGTTGGAGTAGAAAGCTAAAAGGCTTTGCATTTCAACGCCAAAGGCGTTGTCGTCCTGGTGCATATAGTCTATACACACTTGAGCACAAACTCGCACCATTGCATACAAATAACTACTATCCATCCAGTGCGAATGGAAAACAGCAAATTACGAGTGCTTACAACCAACTTAAAGCTTTTGGAATTCGAGTTTGCTTTAATAAAAGTACTTTTAGTCCATTTCGCAGATGAGTTAATGTCGACAGTCCCAATTATATGTTTTGATGGGGAAACTGAATCTTCTTTGTAGAGCTTTTTTTGCATTAAACATCGTTGTTTTCCAAATATGGAGGAGGTTTTCAGTATTTGAGCAATACCCTTAATATTTATAACTTTTTACCGAGGGACATCATAACTTAAAACTGAAGCTAAACATGCTTCTTGGTTTTACTATCTCCCATATCTTCTCCTATGCTTATTCACTTAACAAATGCACGTCCTATTCCTAATCTTTAAACTCGCATTGGCTGAACAGTGTTGCCAATTTCATTAATTGTGCTATTACTACTTTTGCCTCTGTCGATTTTGGTGTCTGAATAATATAATGTAATATAAATATAAATAAGATGTTAAATGTCATTGTGAAACCTTTAATAGTTGTTTATGGCTAGAGATCGAAATAAGATCGTTCTGAATTGAATGTGAGGTGAAACTGTGTACTTTATATTATAATATCATAAATGTGTATGTTGAAAGAAATGCACATCCTATTCTTTCTCTATCCTCTTTATCAACTGTAATTTATGCTTACATGAAAGATATTCTTGTCTCTACAACATACATCTTCTTTCACAATCTCTCCTGTCTAATGTATACAATCTCTAATTTCGGTATCTTTGTCTGTGTATTATGAATGCTAATTGCTTTAATATAGTTTTCTTTGTGTTTAGTGGATACATCTCTTTGTAGATTCAAATTAAAATGAATTACTTTTCTTCTCAACATAGTTTTACATATAATTTTTGATTGTTTGTTATGTTTGGGACACTCTGAGAAATCGGAGTCTTTTTCAATGGATATCATTTATTATAACATATGGTAAATCACTATAACTGGTTTAAAACGAAGTAAACTACATAAATAAATAAAAATATTTAAAACCACTAGACAACTAGTTTGTCGATAAGATGCAAAAAACAAAATAAGTTAAGAAATGATGGCTACAAAAAATATAAACATTAGAATGTTAAATTGCAGTTCGAAACAGAAAATGGTTAATGGAAGAAATGAATAAAATTGAAAAAATGTCAAAACTGCTACAATCATTAGGAACATGAATTAAAGACGGAGACATTAATAATATTATTAATTACAAATTTACTAAATTAAAGTGAAAACAATGAAAGTATTTGGACTTTTTCTATTCTATTTGTGCTTGATTGTATAACTCACTTTTTTGAATATCACATCCACCATAGTCGTACATAGTCATAATATATAAACATTTAGCGACATAAATTAAATTAATAAACAATTTAAAATTCCAAACTGTTCGAATCCATTAAACAAATACGAATAAAACCTGAAAATCGGCTAAAGTTAGGTTAATCAAAAAATAAAAAAGTTAACCTAATAAATAATCCTTCAATAATTGATACCGATATCTGTGAATGTCCCAATAATGACAACATTAGTAACGATTAACTGTTAATTTGAGTCGACATTCATCGAATATAGTAAATATCAGATAAACATACCAAAATGTAAATTTATTTAATTAAATTGAATATGTTTTGAAAAAAGGATTCAAAAATGCGTGGCCAGGCATTCTGTAACAGTTTTTTCCAGTACAATAATTTAGATGAAGTAACATTTAAATGTAGAAGTTGATAGCCGTTACAACTTAGCAATAGTTTGTTTATATTCTTAGACAAAATTTACAGTTTTAACGAAACTTTCAATGCGAACTTTTGAAAGTGAAACTCTACATGAGCAGAATTTCAGAGAGTTGCATAAACTCGCAGAAATCCATCGAAATCAAATGTTTTTCATAATTATTCTTTTGATCATCAAAATACTAAGTAAATACTTGATTGAGAATTCTTCGTTTATTGTAGGTTGGTTTGCTTAAAAGCTCTTTTTTTGATCGTGTAACATAAAAACAAAAATTGCAGTCAGCGGATATCTACAATCAATGTTCCATGATCATAAATAATAAACAATTAATTACGTATTATCAATGTTGTCTGTATGATGTAATTTAATAATGGTTTGTATTGTTATTTACTAGAATGTGTGTATGTCAAAAATTTAATTGTAAAAAATTGGTTTTCATTTAATTTTATATCTCTTTGAACGTTTGTGTGCGTCGTGTGTGCGAATGTGTGCGCGTGTTTTCCAACGTATGTGAGCGTGATTGTGTGACTGTCCATATTTTGTATTTTAAATTCAACACCATTTGATATGAACTATGTTCTTAATTATCTGTTATGTTTGTCAACAATAAAAATTTAAATATTAGTTTTATTTTTCAAGAATTACTTTTATTTGAGAATATGTATGTCCAAAATACATATTTATTATTTTTACTATGATGAGTTTTCTTTCAATTTATATTTAAGTGATTCATTTATTTATTATTCTATATTCTATGCCAGCCCAAATATTTTAAGAAACTTCAAAAAAATATAGAACTTTTAAAGATTCCTAATTAAAACTTAAAAAAAAAAACTATTTCTATAGAAATCAAAATAAATATCTTTAAATTACAATTTAATTCCTGATGATGTCGACTTAAACATTTTCAAATTCAGACGACGAACATATTAAATCTTAAAAAAAGCAGCATAATTTAAATCCCACTGTTTTTTTTTCACTGTGGCAACTTTGTTGCTTTTAAAGTAAAGACAAAAGTTTTTAAAACAATATGCAAATGCCTTCAATGTTCTAATAAATACGAATTTGCTCAAAAGCTTACTCAACAATTGTCCATTTTTTCAACTCCTAGCCAAAATTGAATAAAGGATGGGCTTTTTATTCTTTAATACTTTCACATGAAAAATTAAAATATAGAATAAGAATGTTTATGTTTTTTTCGAAATTTTAATTTGAATTGTATCTTTCATTTAGCATAAATTTTGTCAAGTCTCTTTTGGTTGTTGTAGAATATCTCCCCAACTCCCAATGTCCTTACAAATTCTCAGCCACACAACATGGAATGAAGGATTCGATCTATGTTTATTTATTTTGATATTATAGTGAAAAATATGCTCTGCTCTGCAATGGCCTTTTAGTGCGGATGTTTCTAGCTAATCGAATACTTACAAAATACATTAACAACGTTTGGATAGTTTTATGCAAATAATTTTTATTTTGTAGTTTCGCGCACACACAATGAAAAAAATATGTTTGATGGTTTTTGTATAGTTTTATCTTTGTACATGCAAAATTATGTATGATCGTTATGCGCTAAATAGTAATAGTTATGAAAATAGGCATAAATTGGTTAATGGCTGTACAGTTTTCAACTTTTAACATAAAATAGGCACGAGTTTTGAATTTGTTATGCAATTTTTTGACTGTTTTGTAAATGAAGAAATACGCAAAAAGCTAGTTGCATTCAATCAGCTGCATTTATAGTGTTTTGTAATGTGTGAGTATTTGCATTAAAATTAGTTCTATAGTAAAATAAAATAACAAAATGCATCACACTTCACTCAATTTTCTGTTTTCTTTAACAAATTCCAATTTAAGTTCAACAAAACAATACTGAAATTTCCGTAAGCGATTTTAAATGCATGCAACAAAATTCAAAAACTTCATTGAATCAAATGCTTTGAAATGAAAATGGCATTTCATGTCGCTTACTCACATATAGACACAATCATAAAAAAAAACATATATTTAATTTAATTCAATGCAAACAAAGGGTAGCAGACTAAAAAAAAATACCATAAAAGAGTTTCTAAATTAAGAAAATATTAAAATTCACTGACAAGCTGACTCTCAAAAATGTCAAAAGTTTTCCATTCTTTTTTGACATGCTGCAAAACACAGTTTTATTTATGTTTTTCCTAAAAATATATTAAAGCATATAACAAAAATGAAAATTAACCAAAAATAATGTCGCTAAAGGAAAATTTGCTAATTTTTTATGCACTCCTTTTGATAAAAGCATTTTTCCTCGAGATGGTTTTGATTTTTTTCATATAATAATTTTCAAAATTATATAAAAACGTCTACGTAAAACATTTACTGGGAATTTTTCTAATAAATCAACTTTTGTGTTTCATTCGTATGAAATTTTGTTCGGATTCGGCGACATTATTGGATAATCGCTTGACAGACATATTGTGGTGTGTGGCCATATAACATACGAGTCGGTGTCTCATTTTCTAAAGGACTTCTTGCACGAAGATCGAGAGGATGTGGACGTAGAAGTGGTATTTTTACATCGGTAAGTAGATTTTTTGCACCATCGACTGATAGAATGGCAGATATACTTTGTTGTAATTCAAATAACAAAGTTTAAGTGCCATATTATCATATATTTTACAATTATTATTACTTTTTATTTTGGTTTTATTAAATCAGTAAAATTGTATTTTACCCATCCAACCACAACCACCCAATTCCAAAGTTCAACAGCAAAGTTATTATAAATAAACGCTATCGCCGATTCACATTTTCAGCCAATATGAAGTTTTAGTTAAATTGAACACAAGTCACACAAGAACAACAATTTTAAGGCTTAAACCACAAATGCAAAATCAAATTTCAATTCAAATGTGAACATTTATAGCAAGGAGCCTGATCTGGAGCTAGAAGGGCTGTTGAAGCGTCATTATACGACCGTGGAGTTTTTTCAGGGTACAATGATGAATGCGGTCGATTTGGAACGTGTCAAGGTACTTAACATTACACTACTCAGCTACTTGTGGCAGCTCCACTTCGTTTTAGACACAAATTTACTCAAAAAAATTAGTTTACAAAAGACACAATTTCAAATTATTTTACATATAATTATGATCCTGTCGATTATTATCATAGCAGTTTTATGACTCACAACAAATTTACTCAGCTCATCACCGAGTAGACTTGAACATTTTTACTTGTACGAATTTAATATGCGATGCGATTTTTTTCTCTCAATTATCCTTTTTGGTCCAGTTAATTCATTTTCTTTTGCTTCAGATATTCGGTATTGATTTAGTTTATCGAGAACATTCATTTCTTGTAAAATTTACACACTAAAGGTTTTTTGTTAATTATAATTAGGTGCATCGTTTTTTTTTGCGAAATGTATTTTGACTGTACAATATCTTTTCATATGATTGGTGATTAATTGGTTTGAATCTTTCGTTCAACAGTCTTTTGATTCGTATGTTAGTTTTTTTTTATTATTTAAAACGTTGTTCAGAAAGTTCGGTTTGTAAATTATTTACTAATTTGGTTAATGTTGTGGTTTAACGATTATATACAGCTTTTATAATGCATTTTATATTAGTGTAGCCAGTTGTTTGACATTAAGGTGGGTCCACATTTTTCCTTTCTCCGGATGATTGTCCGGATGTGATTAGGAAATGTTAAAGTCAGTGAAATGTATCTTATAGCTCAGTTAATGATAGACTCTAACACTAATATAAATGACGCTTTTCTATGAATCTCATTTCCAGCCATGTGGACGCACATTAATTCAATTATATTAGCTTAACTCAGCATGATCTTTTGTTAAAAGGATAATTTTTTTCAAAATAATTGAATCGAGCTTAAAACAGTAAGTTTTTTATTTTAATGGATATAGTCCCAAGGATTTAGGTTGAACGCTGTCACCGAAAGGAGAATACGATTAATTTTAAGTCAGGATGTTTTATGATAGTAAATATCTTATAGGTAGCAATTATATTTCGGGTGGAGGCAAATTACACATTTGGGTACCATTTTCATCTATGTACCTACAAATTTCAACATAAGTTTGTGTTTTAGTTCACATTTATTTCGTTGGTTAATGTTTTGTCATGTGCTGAGTATTTGATATTGGTCTGCGTCTTATTGTTTCGCACTCTCCAGCCTACGCCCTACAGTCCCTCCTGCTGTGTTAAGGTCGTATTTGTTATCGATAAAGGATAAATGTATTACAGAAGTTTTTTTTGTCACATAATGAAGTGGGCGTCTGCAGGACTTTGCTTTGGTAACTACACCACATTGACATAAACCAGTGAACAATAAATAAAGAAATTCTGCGATTGATTTGCGAATATATGAATTTTAAATATCCCAACAATCCTTATCCTCAAAATATGTTCATTCCTAAAATCCAATTTCAATGTTTTTATTATTATTTCATTTTATTTTCCAACTCATATAAAATTTAATTAATCAATGACTTTTCTTTTTCTTCTATTCACAAATATAATAATATTTGTCGTCCCTTTTACTTTGGAAATCGATAAAAATGCAAATGCACTTTTCAAATGGTTCCTTCTGGCTTCATAAACAATTTTGTCGATACATATGTCCCCCACTGCATTCCTGCAATTTTTGTTTATACATTCACACCAAAAGAAAACCACCCGATTTGGAGTTAGAAGGTCTATTCAAACGACATTTCACCACGGTGGAGTTCTTCCAAGGGACTATTATGAACCCCATCGATCTGCAACGGGTTAAGGTAATGCATCAAACTCAAACCAACCTAACATTGTTTTTTTTTGAAAATGTATTTTTAATAAGAAATGTTTTAACATTAACATACTAAACTCAGAAATATTCCCAAATTGTGTTTATACAAAATAATTTGTGTTTGTTTTGTCGTGGGTGCTTCAATGTATTATTGTTGTTCAGGGAATCAAACCGAAAAATTAATTAAATAAATATTTCATTGATTTCTCAGTATTTAAACAAAAATCGTTTATCTAAAAAAAACTGGTTTTATTCCTTGATAATTATATATTTGTCGTTTTATGACAATGAATTAATTTGTTGTTGTACATAAAACAAATATAAATGTCTCATGGCACAGAATTGTATTAACTTATTATTTACTCAATTAACAAAGGTGTTAAACGAGTTCAGTTTCTGTTTGAATGAGTATAACGACACTTACAATCGGTTAAATAATAATAATTTTGTCATACAATCAGAAAATTATATATTAACAATTGATTGTTCTAAACAAGAATATTATTTAATCGATAATGATATTGTCAATCCCAAAAAAAACTGCAAATTAAATGTTATAGTTTAATTAAATAAGTGTCACCTAAACTTGTTTGATATGCCGTATGACCATTTAGCATTTATGCAGAATATTCATACAAAATGGCGTTCCCAGAATATCAATGTTGGTGTTTAACATAAATGTATTACCCAAAATATATGTTTTGATGTTTATAATTTGCTGTACAAACTATATGTTAAATGTAAACCTTACAAAATGGTTCCACAATATGTTCCTCTCACAAAACACACATGTTTAATGTACTTTTTTATTTATTTTATATTTAAATGCTACCAAATATGTCTGTTAATTATCAATAATTAATTAAAGTATCCCGAAAGCAACATAAACAATACAACCTGGATGACGCTAGAGTCGACTAAAATATTTATAAACGATCCTCATAGATTATAGGCACGATCAATTAAAAGAGCTTTGATTTTAGGGACTTTCACAGGCATTGTCACATATTCTGTGCTTCTAAAAGATCCTCAACTATGTTAATCTCCTTCTGTAATATAACGCAATTAGGTCAAGAAAAAAGTGTGTCACTTTGAACGTATTTAGATTGTTTTGCTTTCTCTTCTCATCTCACTGAGAACAAGTTGCTTAATATTCTCCTGGTAAGTCATCTGTCAAGTACCGTTCAACAATCGCAATATCCCATTTTAATTTTGATTGCTTGCTTTTACTATTCCAAAAGAATAGGTCTTAAGAAGTTTTATTTAAAATTTTTCAAATTAAATCGTAATTATATAACAATTTATAATTTACAATGCATGCTTTTAGCTTGTCTAATTTATAATTAGATTTTTATTTTAGTACTTGAATGCAGAAAAGGCATGTCAAAAAAGTATTCAAACGCACGTTTCTATTAAGTACCTGCATTTGATAAAGCATTTTTGTCAAATATATACCTTAATTACATTTTTATTTAATTGCTACAACAAACATAAGAGCTGTAATGAACAATTAAAACACAAAAACTAAAATTAAAAATTTATATTTATAATACCGACACAATTTATTAATACTTTTGTAAAATTGTTTTTATAAGAAATTGTTTTTAATTAGATGAAATTTTTTGCTTAAATATGTTTAAGTAAACAATATTTTTACGAAAAATAGGAATAAAAACAATTTCTTATCATTTACGAACAATAATTCTTCTAACTAACATCGATTCACTAATTTCTCAACAATAAAAACTTTCAGGTTCACGAAGCTGATGCCTGTTTGGTCCTAGCGAATAAATATTGTCAAGATCCCGATGCTGAAGATGCTGCCAATATTATGCGAGTTATCTCAATAAAGAATTACAGCGACGATATTAGAGTTATTATACAGTTAATGCAATATCATAATAAGGTAAATTTGCATAAATACTCAAATCACTGTAATTTGGAACACATTTTATCGACTCAATGCAATTACAGGCTTATTTGCTAAATATTCCATCCTGGGACTGGAAACAGGGTGACGATGTCATCTGTTTGGCGGAATTGAAGTTAGGTTTCATTGCACAAAGTTGCCTAGCGCCTGGATTTTCGACCATGATGGCCAATCTGTTTGCGATGAGATCTTTTAAAACGGTAAGCAACAAGTCACCGCGACATTAAGTGCGTGCACCGCGCAATTCATTTTACCATCATCTACTTGAGAAAAATTTTTGTTCATACGAGTCGATCCCGAATCGATTTAACATTATCTTTAAATTTTAGATATTTTTTAGGAGTCTTATTTTCAGATCTTCGGACCAAGTTTTAGCATCAGTTTTAGGTTCTAAGTGTGTTTTCTGTGTTTTTAGGGCGGAGTGTTCGATATCGAAATTCTCTAATCTTATAAATATCATGTAATTGCATTTAAATGTTGTTGAATATGTACTATTTAGTCACCGGACATGCAAATTTGGACCAACGACTATCTGCGTGGTACCGGCATGGAAATGTACACGGAAACTTTGAGTCCGTCGTTCATCGGCATGCCATTTGCGCAAGCCACCGAGTAAGTTTGTGCTTTTCTCTTGTCAGAAAATCCAACAACACCACCAAACTCTTGCTCTTCCTTCCGTCGACATTTGAAACAGTTAATGTTATTTTACTTTGAAAAAAAAAAAAAGCAATCCACGTAATTTTGTTTTTAACCATATACAAAACACAGTTGTGCTTTAACTTCCTTTACCAGTGCTGACCTGTTACTTTCTTGTATTTATATATGTGTACTTTATGTGTAAAAATTCAACAGAAAAATACTGCTACATATTTCTTTTTCACTTGTATTGGCCTACATAACATCAACATCACCTTGTCACAAATACCAGCGTGATCTTCGTCTATTCTTTTAATATTTATCAGAATTATTTAACGTTTTAAATCCTGTTAATGATATTAAATTGACTTAACTAAAATATTATTAACTTTTCCTTCACTTATATTTTTAATAAGCAAGTTGAATTGCATTTAAATAGCCAAAGTTAATCCATTATAAATTTGTATAAATTATTGTAATCTATGTATATTGTACAAAAAAAAAACAAAATGAAGTACATACCTGAATAACTGTAAAAAGTACTAAGCCAAGCCGAGTTGGGTTCAACAATTATTTTGGATCCTTAAGCCCAGCATTTAAGATTCTGCAATAAATACGGATGAAAACATAAGTAAAATAAACATTTAAATTAATTTGTGAGCATTTGAACTCAATTATAAAGTTTGAAATAAGAAATTGTGAAACAAAAATCGTGTAGTTTTAAAAATCCATCATCCATAACACAAAGGTCACTCAAAATCTTTCTTCTTAACCCAACTATCTCACAAACGTTTTAACACAACAACTAAATGTGAAGCTTCGATCGATGTTGCTGGTTTATGTTAATTTTTTATCTATTGTTTCACCTTTTAGGTTAAGTATTATTTTTTTTTTAAAGAAAAATATCTCTTTTTTCTATGCCATCTTCTTTAAAACATCTTTCGCTTAAATTTCATATTAATTTCAATGTTCCATTTTTGGTTTGATGTATTTTTGCTTTAAAGAAGTTGCTGAGTTTAAATGCCTTACATGTCTAATAAAATCTAGAGGTCATCGAATTAGTCAATGATGCATCTTGGAAATTATGAATAATTGCATTCTGCTAAATGTTTGGAATTATTTGCTTGATTTAGGTTTTTTTTACCAACGATCGACTGGATTTGTTAATATTAATTATTGTAGATGTTAGGTTAAATATACATTTCTTTCAAAGGAAGTCTCCTGAGCAACAAGACATCTTTATTATAAATTAAAAATTTAAAAGCTGCTGTTGGTGCTTGTTTTATTAAAAATGTCTTCAACAATTAAACAATAATAGTTTTTCTTTCAGTGTTGATATTATCTGCTACGAAGAATAATCATCGATCTTAAGAATTTGACAACAACAATATATTAAATGACTTTTTTATACCTTCAAATATAGGAACTTCAAAAGGCGACATACAGTTGAAATTTGATAATTTAAATTTGTCACAAAGACGATGATATATTTTTAGATATTTAATTCAACGTATTCTACCATTAAACTTTCAGCGAACTCACAATCTCATTTCGCTAAATCAAGTGACTGCAATAGTCTTGAATGACTTGGAATATTTCTCTTCAACTGCATAAATCCATTGAACAAACTAACTCGATCGCCATAACTTATATCAAATATCAGAACAAATCAAAACGTCTTTTTTCTGTGTTTTTGTGCATTCGTTTTCAACACAATTTGTGGGCATTTTTGTTTTTTTTGTATGTTTTCAGTCGCCAGATACACAGGCATGGCAAAACGATTATCTTCAGGGTACTGGATGCGAGATGTACACTGAAACCCTATCACCTTCATTTACTGGCATGACATTCCCACAAGCGAGCGAGTAAGATTCCCACCTCCACTTTATCTAACCACATTCACCAATTGTTTCCATTTACATATAGTTTATATAATATTATTGAACATTCAATCCTTTCTGTCTATATATCTGTATCATCTTCGATCATCTTACGATATTAATATTACCCTCCCGTTGATTATTAGAAAATAATACAATTAACAATGTTACATCGATTATTAAATTTACAAGATTTACTATGGTCTAATAATTTAAACTTTCACGTTTGATATGAATGTTTGATTATATTTTTGTCTTTAATTTATTTTTATTTTTTTGATTGGGAATGGTTTAGCATTAGTATTTATATTTAAGTCAACAGTATACTGTGAAACACAATACACTATACAACAACAAATACATTTTAAATATATTAATTGTATTTTTGTTTCTTTGAAATGCATTTACTAATTTTTTAGCAGAACATAAACAAATTGGATACACATTTTGGCGAACGATATTATTCAAGATTAGGTGGTGAAGAGTAACCTCTTCTTGACACATATCCGCCGACTAACAAGATTTTACATTACATACAGCACACATACACACAACTTACATAAACACCAAATTAACAATCAACAAACATTCGGAAGCTTTATCTCGATTAGCCAACAACTTGCTTATAAAATGAATTTATTTTTTTACAAATATCTACTTAAAATTCAAAATTATTGACGTAGATCATTTAATGCTCATCACCAGCTAGTTTGTTTTCTCTTGTAGCATAACTTTTAACATAGTTTTACGATTTAATAAAATACTAGTTTTAATAAAGTGCAGCACATCGAAGTAAATCGTGATCTAAGCAACTTAATCAAGCTAGAAACATATTTATACAATTATATTAAGTTGGTTAACCTCACAGAAAATAAATATCATATAAATAATTCTTTAACGATTAGTAATTATTTTCTTTTAAAATATATTGTTTTGTGCTGGAATTTCTGCTCTTTTCTGCTATCAAAGTTTCACTACCAGTTTTATGCTTTCTATGCTTACTATAGCCGCAATGTTGTATAAATTAAGCGCCGAACATTTGTACATAAAGTAATGTATGTGCTTTTGTTGTAAATACCATAAGTATGCATGTTAACACCAAATTCCGAATGTCCAAGCTTCGTCCACAATATTCCTTTGTTTAGAAATGTAGTGGTATTGTCGAAAGAAAACCCCTTTCTAAAGTAATTGCACCTTTTTCTTAAATCTATGATTGATAATTAGTATTGTCTCAATATTACCCATACAAAAACAAATTTCAGTCAATTTTAACGCTGCATTTTACACTAAACTAATGTACTTTACCCGTAAACTTGTAGGTTATGCTTTACGAAATTAAAGCTGCTGCTGTTAGCCATCGAAATCAAAGCAACAGAGGACGGCGCCGACAGTAAGATATCGATAAATCCGCGGGGCGCTAAGATACAAGCGAGTACCCAAGGGTTTTTCATAGCGCAATCGGCTGACGAAGTCAAACGGTAATTTTGTGATGTGCACATACTCGTAACATATTAACGTGCATACTAAGTATGTTAATATGTCTTCATTTCCTGTACTCTACCCTTATTATAACTAGAACCGTAAATGCCTTTATATTCTGTTTTTGAATTGCATAATTAGACGTGATATACGTTTTAATGGATATGCAAAACTCTATCTAACCAAACAAATACCGAGATAAGTTTTTACAAAATTGTACGTGTTTTCATTGTAGCGCTTGGTTTTACTGCAAGGCATGTCACGAAGACATCAAGGATGAAACCCTTATTAAGAAATGCAAATGCAAAAACTGTAAGTATCTTTCTTTGTTCTTTATCATTTCTATAAAATGTGAATCAAGTTTAAATTATATGTATACGTTTCTTGAACCGTCGACTTTTACAAAATCTTAATGACAAAATAAGGTATATTTACTCCAACTTCTATTTGTTCCTGCGACAAATCTGTCTTTTCGTGAGAAAATGTACCAAACAATTGTATTCCGGTTCAAAGCCGCCCACATCCTTGAAATGGCTAACCTAGTGGCGCTGTTTCATGTATGAAATGGAATCAAATAATTCATAAAAGTCTAGGTCACACTTTTCTAGTTCTAATCAACATTTTTTTTCAGGTCAGGCTATTAATCTACTTAGTATATGACTTACAATAAATTTGAATGAAAACATAAACATGGATTAGTGCGTCATTATGTAAAAAATTGTATATTTAAAATGCTATTTCACGAGAATGACACCAGTTTTTTAAATGAAAAGCTTTTAAAAATACAAGTAATTTCAAATATTGATTGAAATTGGAAACCTTTCTAAAAACAAAACGATCACTAGTTAGCGATTTATGACTCTAAAATGTCACAACTTTCGTACCTATATGTTTTTATTATATAACGTTTTACAAAATGTATAATATTATTTTTTATGAATCATATTCTAATTGATACTTTAACTTGTCTTTTCGCTTGTGTGGTTGAATTCATTGGGGTTTTACTCAACAACAAAACAAACAAATTATCAATCAATCAAACAATACCACTAAATAAATCGTCCGCAAAACACACCGCAAACCATTCAACAACGAACAAATCTATTCGATTAATACGAAATTAATCGTTTATAAAAAAAAAACTTTTAATAAACACACACAGTGACTGCTCAAGCGAGGATCAAACTTGGTGAATTAGGTAAACGCAATTTGCAACAAAAATCTTAAAAAATCGAATGATTTTTTTTTTGTATTATGTTTTCATTTTTCTATCCAATTCAATTTGGTTTTTGGTTCAAATAATTTATTTGGCTGGTTTTAATTAAACACAAAACGACATTTATAATCGTTTGTATACCAAAAAAAATAACCAATTTAGCTTTTTCCTTTTCAATTTTTTTTTTCTGTTGTTAAACAAAACTTTATGATAATATTCTATTCTTAACGTCTTAAAATATTTTTGGAGTAGAAGTTGGTTTTGATTCATTCTAATTTTCACATTTTATATGGCCCACCATTGATTGGATTTGAGTTTAAGCTGCAATTTTAACAAATCACACTGGTTTTTAATTATTGATGGTACAAATTATTTTTTTTTTTTCCATTTTTTTTTTCCAATTTATAAAGTCAAAGATTAATAAGTTTGTTTTAAACAAAAGTGCGCATCAGATTTTCAATGAAAACAATTTCGCACATTTTTAAGAAACATTTTGTTTTTTATAATAGCAAATAGAAAATTATTTTAATTTCTTTTAACACGTACCATTTGTTTTGTTATATGTAGGTTAAAAATCGTACAAAGTCACAATTGAATTATTTGATTTTTGATTGAAACAAATTACATTTAATTAAAATGAATACTTTTTTAAGAATGCCAAGTAATAAATTTAGAATTCATATGTAAATCTTCCAAATTCTTTAAAACGCTTTTATTAAGAAAACTTTGCGCCTCTGAAATGTCTTTATACAACAGACGAGTTTTCTTGAAGTACATATTTTTTCCAACCTAATACGCCATTTTACTACTTTTATAATTTTCGTTGCATTTTGTTGTGCGCGTGAAAACTTCTTATTATCATAAAGTATACAATTAGCCTTTAAATTATTTTAAGATTTTCCAATACATTAATGTACATTTCAAGTCACAAACTCCATTAAGAAAGCCACGACGTTACGGAGTATACGAGACATTCCTCAGTTGGTGTGGAACATAATTGAGAAAATGCTCATATCCTCGAAAACCTTGTTGCTAATTCTGCAGCTACTTGGAACAGCTGACAGGCAACTTGTAATGCAAAAGTTTGTCAACTGTCTAAGTCGAGTTCATTACGTCATTCTAAAGTTAACAATTTTCATTTGTACTCGAGCCCTCCCTTCGCGACGTTTTATAATGTAAAGATTACTATTACCTTTAGTCCCGAATATTCATTTATATTTAGTATACCTATATTTTGTCTGATTTTAATTCTATTTAGCTTTATGATTAAATCTCTTATTTACATTTTTTTTGAATTAATGATTGTGGATGAGTTTGCATGATCCAAGAGCACTTCCCCTTGGTATTTTGTATAATTTTGTTTCGCTCAGAACCTTTAGTTAACCTGTACAGTTTTCTATCAATAAATATTTAATACATTGTACTAAAGCTCCAAACTGCAAGCAAACTCCATGATCGATGAGTACAATTAAAATAGATATCACAAATCTCTAGTTTTGTTGAATTCACATCCCTCCCTTCTTATATATAAATCTCACTGTGTTTAAACAAATTTCTTGTCAGTTATACATTCCTAAAATATATAAACATATTATAATTACTATACTACTTATAATGCACTTAACAAATGACATGAAGCTGTCTATCTCTTCTGAGAAACGCATGCCCAAATATATACTTCAATTACATTTCTTTACCTTTTCCCGATATAACTTTTCATTTTCCGTTTCTGTTTCGTTTTACGTTGGTTTCACATAAAGAATAATATACATTGCGACAAAACACTTAAAACATTTTCACACTATCCCGATGTCGATGATCGATCAGCAGTCGGTAACAACAAACGGTAGGATAACAAATCTTTTGTAATACAAGGAATTGAGGTTAATATATATAAGAGTGAGCCTTAACCAATCTCGTAAAAAGGTTCTTAAAACGAAGTTTCCCTCATACGAATTAACGGCAGAGCTCTTTTATTACAGGTGCTTAAAGTATTTGATTGGCTGATACCCTGGGTGATATAAACAAACACTTTTTACGTTTTGAACACACAAAACTTTCTTGTTAACACCGAGTCAAAATTTTTAACGAGAAATACTGTACATTATTATCACCTGTAATGCACCGACACCCAGAACTTTTTTTTTCGGTTCATATTTTTAAATATTAAAATAAAAAACATTTTATTGAGCAAAAACATTACATGTGCCATAATTAATAATTCTATTCAGCTGCTGCGAGAATAGTTCTTATCGATTCTTAATTGTGCCCAACCAACTTTTCTTCTTTTTCACAGGAATAATATTTTCTTCATCACCATTACTTATATTTTTTTAGAATTCTATACAGCACGGTCAAAACTGAAAAGCCCAATAGATATTTCATATACTCATAGGTCTTATTGTCTAATCCCATGGACTATACCAAGCCCTTAAGAGCAGAAAAGCCTTATACAAGGACACTAAATAAGTATAAAGAAGCTGCTCTGCGCAGTTGCAGTAGCTAGTCCTCTTTTCATGTATTAATAAACGCCAAATCCGATTCGCAAAAGTTTCTCCCTTGAGTGGTGACCACATTTTGTGCTCAAGGAATTAAACAAACCAGAGGAATGTCGGCAATACGGAAAGAGGCAGGCTTTTATTGAAAAAAATAAACGTTCTGGATTTCTTGTGGTATACACCAGCCTATAATGGTTAGGTTTTCTTTTGTAAAATGTAAAGAAATTCGGACGTTTCCTTACTTTTTTATGAGAAAATTCAAAAGAGAATATTGTTAAGAAAGCTCAATTGGTTGACTTTTCAATATTAAACAAATATCCAAAATCAATTGGGTGTACAATATATTTACAAAGAATATCAAGAAAGTGGTAAAAAACAATTTCCAACCATTTATGTATGACAATTTGTCACTTATCATGCAAAATTTAAACAAATTAGCCACAACAAGGAGTGTGGTACTTCATTGGCGTGCTCATAATCATTTCAGTATAATTTGAATGTACATACATATATTATAAATAATTAAACATTTCTAAACACATTACAACTTATATACTTATAAAATGGCTCCGCAAAAATGTAACTCTCAGTGTGCTGTGAATCTCACTGCTAATTTTTGTACATACAATAATAATCAAGCGCATTTTGAATTGTACAGGACTGGACGAATAAAAATATCCTTTCTTTCAGACTTTTTTTTTTTAATTAATCGTGTGATACAGACAATAATAACTTCACACGACTTTTATTTTACATACACACATTACACACATCATGCGTAAAATAACCTGTGTTATAATTTTTAAATGTAAATAAAATAACTATCGACGTGTGTGTATGCAACTGTATTTCCACGTACTTAATTTTATTCTTCGTTGTACTATTTATTGTTTTTGTATTATCACTATTTGGTTATATTTATTTAATTTTTTCTTAAAATATAAACAATTGTTGGGCCTTTCAGATGTGGGCATGATTATGATGCAGACAGGAATGGTTAAACATGGCATTAATTCAGCCTGTCACACATACATCGATGGTACGCTTTAATTGTAAATTGTTAAACAAATTAATACAAAAAGAAAATTTAATTGATCTAAAAAGTTATTTACAAAAAAAAATTGGCTAATATTTTGTTCGTAATTACAATCGTTTTATTTATATTTTTTGTATTGACATTTATTTAATTGCTACCAACGATAATTATCGCTAAAAATGACAATATTTTTTTATTACATTTGTCTTCATGATTTCTTGTAAATCTAATTATTTGGCAATATTTATTGACACACATTTACTATGCTAACAGTATTTTGGCCATTACAATCAACATCCAATCGAATTTATGTAATTCAAAGATTTATTAACCAATTTGATGATAATGTCTTCACATCCCAAGTAAATCTGTCGCAAAATATGTTTTCCAACCAACTATTGCGATACATTTATGCGAAGAACAAAATTTTGACTCACTTTCATTCGTTCAACGTGACTATGGTTTATTT
>JANSTS010000007.1:0-37397 GCA_026546915.1 Sylvicola fuscatus
TTGCAGATAAAGGCCAAAAGTTCTATGAGCGTGGAATACTAAATTTGCCGGGAAGATGGCAAAAGGTTATCGAACAAAATGGCAATTATATATTTGATTAAAGTTCATTCTAAGTTTTATTAAAAATGCATTTACTTTCTTTTAAAAAATCCGCAATTACTTTTTGGGCAACCCAATAATTGCAAAGTCGAGCAGGTAATAATCAATTCTTCATTAGCCAACTAAATGAGTAAACTTATTTCAATTATAGACTATAATGTATACTGTACACTCTCCAAGTCACGAGGTTAAATATGAGTATCGAGATATTGTGGAAGATGATATTGATGGATGCGATGCTGGAAAAGAAGTAAAGCACACGGCAGTGCTGCGGATACCACCAGTTCCGCCGACCGACGACGACGGTGATCGTATCATAAAACTTACGTACTGCTTATTGGTGCAGCCAGATTTTGGATGTTGTCACATAAGTAAAACCATCCGAATTCCAATTATAATTGGAACATTTCCAATCGATCCCAATCAGGTTGTCAGTTTTGAGAATGTTAACGAAAACAGTGACGACGATGATTCATCTGGTGAAAATACCACTCGTCGAGATATAAATTATCCAATGCCAACCGTGGGACAGTACGGCTTCCTCATACCCGGTGGTTCTGAAGAAGCAAATGCTACAGTAACAGTGCCACAATCAAATAATTTCTACGGTTTCGGAAACTCACCGATTCGAAATGCTCCGAGTGCTAACCAACCATACATGACTCCGGGTGGTGTGCTAATTCATCCAACTCAACTCTCACCAGGTTTCCCAACAAGCCAAGCTGGTCGAAACAGTCCAGCGCCAACAGCTCCTGCTGGACCTGGCCACGACAACAACTATTCTGGCATGTTTGCTCAGCCTCCTGGTGGATATCCGCCAGTAACTGCGCCATTATTAAATCCTTGTCCGTATCCAGTGGCTGGTGCATCTAACAATTATCCACAAATGCCACCGTATCCAATAGGAAGTAGTGGCTTTGGAGCACCATATCCACCCCAAAATGACTACAAATCTCCGTCAGCTCCACCAGAGACTGCCGATGCCGACCAGGATATGCGTAAGTGTTGAAAATGCTTAAAATAAGGATGCAGTAATTTTTGAAATTTGTTATCCTTACAGCACCACCCTCGTACGAGCAGGCTACATTACAGAAAGATTCCTTTGAGAAGAAGTAACCGATTACAAAGGATTTTTTGAACCAAATAAATAATCGTGATGTTTGGACCAGTGCACAAAACTATTCGCTAACTGAGTTAATATACTCAGCGATTTTTTGCGAGGTGATTTTTATAATTCATGCATGGAATTTTTGTGTGATTTTGTGAAAAGAATATAAGAGTTTCAAGTAATTTTCTGGTCAGTAGACTCTACAAGAATTAGTCCAATACTATTTTATACACGTTTATTTATGCATAATGCAATACAGGTTTAATATACAAATTAATGTATTTAAGGTTCCTCCCATCAAAAGTATCCAGTTCGGCCCAATTATTATCTTGACCGCGAACTGTATATTTAAGTCAAATTTTATATATAAAAAAAAAACAATCAAAACAAATAAATAAATCTCAATAATTGCGCCTCAGGGCATCAGTCACTCATTGTTGTCCACCGCTGTTAGTTCCTGCACGGCGATCCTCACCAGCTTCACTGTCACTGTTGGGCAATGCTGGAACATCTTGTATTGGATTAGCCACAGAATGTCCAGTACCGATTGTTTGTATACCGCAAACAGGCTCTCTAGCAAAATGATAAACGGGATAGCGCGGAGCATATGACGTCTTACCAATTGGATGGTGATCATCTTCGTCCACAATGGGCCCAGAACCGTATATGGATTCCTCATAGGATGGAGGAGCTAAAAACCAACCACAAACATTATGTAAAAGAAAACTTGACAAAATTGAGGCAGATATTTACGTAAATCCGGGTACGGCGGCAAGGCTGACACGCGATTCACAATTGGATCCACCACTGGCAAGTCACCAGGTGCCGGTGGATTGTATACTTGTTTCTCATAAACAGGAAGTGCAGCGTTCGCCTCATATGGATTTGCGTTGCCATAGCCATGTGGTTGCAACGAAATAGTCGTGTTAATGGTAGGCTCTTGCGGAAAGTTGCTATTCAGTGGTGTTGTGCCCATGGTGATTGGCATACAGATGACGGTGTCAGAGTGCACTCCATTGGCGCGCGCCTTCACAACAATTTCGTACTGTATTGTTATCACCTTGCACATGTTGAAGCTCGATGGAGGTAATGGAGGTATCTCCAGCATGGTCTCAAAGCGGCGACAGTCATTCTTCTGAACGCCTCCAGCAGACTTTTGCACTATTTTCGTTACTTCTTGTTTGGTATGCATCCTGGGCGTCTGACTGTGATACCCAATCACTTTGCGCAATGTGAAAGCAATCTCACGCACTGGCACCTGGCTCATGTTGGTCACTTCCGCTTCAATGTGAATTAATTGGCCTGGCACGAATCCGGACTGTGGTATACGCGCAATCACTGTCAGTGGGTCACTACTGCATGGGCCACACCAATAATGTCTTGTCTTTTCCAATTGGCAAGGCATCTATTTAGATGTAAGAGTTTTAGTAAGTTTTTTGTTTTGAAATCCCACAGTTTTATACCTTTAGAATTGGCGAATCATAGTTCAAATCTAGTGGTCGAAGTACCGTGAATGCAACCATGTAGGTTTGATTGAACTTCCAAGGTCGTTCCAGTGTCACTTTCACTGTGTATCTGACGTGGCCGTGGGTCCCTTCGAATGAGGTGGGCAGAATTGGCGACAGGGCACATGAGAAGTTGTATGTGTGAATACCGGGCAACAGATCAATTGGTTCACCTATTAAATGTTTCGGGGAGAGTTAGATTTATTTGGACGATAAGGAATTCTAAGGATGATTCTCTAACATAGTTGTAGATTGACCCCTTTTCAACACAAGATTTTAGAGAATCATCCAAGGCAATTTGTACAACCGTCATGATTTCCAGCCAGATAAGTTGTTGTGTTTAGATAATCCTCACGGCCAGAATAGAAGACGGTGCGCTTCTTACTTCCCGTGCCAGACGTCTCCGAAAATTGACACTTTGCAAAGCCCATAATGCGCAGGCTGATTCCTACACGCGTCCCAATCATAGACATGAAAAGTCAATTAAAAAAAGGTCGTTTCTTATCAGCTTCAAAACAAATATATCAAAGTTATCAGCAGTAATCTACAGACCACTTTTCTCCTATTTGCAGTCGCAAATATCTGCTCGAACTGTTTCGAATATTCACAATTATTTCAGATAAGATTTGGGGTTCCCAAAATGTGAGATTACTTCATCGAGCGCTAATTTGTGCATATGCCATAGAGGAAACACCTCGCCAACTCGTGTACTTGCCTCGCACTTTTTTTATTTTGTCCAAACTAATGTCGACACGGCCGCTGAGAATTTGCCCGGAAAAGTAGACGCCATGCTGATTCTGGTCAAACTTAATTTCACACTGAACAACCATAGCAAGATGCAGCTGATTTAGCGCTGCTGCAGATGCAATTCGACTTTGTATAAATTATTAAATTCGTTTTTTGCTGCACAAATGGCCAGCGAACACGTCGAACGTTCTAACTGAAAGACAATCAGGCAACTACCTCTGCAATTAAGTCGTAATCGAAATATTGAGGTTTTATCTTAATTTGTCTTTTGTTTAACCTTATCTGTAGATGTTTTGTTCTTGTCCAACAATAAGGCAGTGTGGTGGTGAGTACTCTTATCAATCGAATGAATGAGCGAATTGATTAGATAAAATACAGTTCAACAGCAACAATTCACAGACAAGTCAATGCAGGAACGATAATTTGATGTAATGTATTTTAATTGAAGAAATTCTGAAAACAACTTTTGTTAGCGGCAAAAAAGCTCAACTTTACTTAAGAGAAACTTTTTTGTTTTTGAAAAGCTGACAATTCAAAAAAAGTTCAAAACAGCTTTAAGATGGTAATGCAGATTGAATATTAGTTTGGTCCAGCTAAAACTGAATTACTGTACAATTTTGATAATAATTTTGTATGTCTTAATGTCAATTGTCTTTCCTTCTGTTTCTACCTGCGCAAAAATACCAGAAAAATCCGAAAAGATCTTCATTGTGCTGGCTTATCGAGTGTCCGAATGTCAAACAATATTTGTGGATGCGATCAGTTAACCGCACACATCCGTCATATCTATCCCATTGCAAAAATATGTTAGTTTGTACCTAATGATAAGTAATGAAAGGAAGTTATGTTTGCTGATCAATTATGTACGCGACCTTCTTAGTACGCGTTCAATGAGTGTGCTCATACACTCATAAAATCATCGTTTTCTTATTGTTCATATAAGATTTGTGAGAAATTTGCATAATAACGGTTTTTTTTTGTATTTAAATTAAATGCCAATTGCCCTTGACACTCGCATAATTGTAAGAAAGCACACGCGGAAATTTCGTAATAAAAAGCTGTAAGAAAAGGCTGCACAAGACGTGCTCGTAAACGATTGATGAAGACGCAACCGGTGAAGACAATTAATCAATGGAGATTGGAGGTTGCTAATTGCAGCATGCGACCTTAAGTTGCTGCGTTTCTCAACTCTTTGTGCAGAGCACTCAATTCCCGAAGCCTACGATTCGAGACGGTTTCATGTTTGACCGTCAATTCTGCAGTCTGATTTCGGATAAATTATGTAAATTGTAAATACACTTATGCGTTTGTTTCATTGTTTCTTTATACATATATGAGCGCAGCTTCGTGTACATGCGGATTGGCAAACTCTAATGGAAAAAGGCATTGTTGTGATGTACGCCGATTGGGCTCAGTTGACCGCGAAAATGATTTTCTTTTGATCATACACCTTTTTATTATTGTTCAATTCTCTGTTTTTGTTTTACACAATAATCACGCGCGAAAAACTAGCTCACAATAATAATGTTGGGAAAATGTTGTGGCAATGTTTCTTTTATCGTATTTTTTAATTGATATACCATATGAGATGTGTGCGCCACATGTTATGCAATGCCATTCAGCTGTTCGATTCGTAGAGGTTATATAGGTACGCGAGCTTTTATTTATTTCCTATAGCGATTATACTTTTTGCATATCCGTGATTAATATCGGTAAATTTCGTTTTGTCGTTGGAAATGTACTAAGAATTAATTTAAGATGACTTATGAAAATACATTTTACCTCAGTACTTGATCCGTATCAATATTTGAACTTTGTTGTCTAGATATTATATACTTTTAGGAGCAGCGAGTCAAAAGAAAATGTACATTTTACAGATAAATAAAATATTGAGAGTTGTTACTTAGATTTAACAATAATTTTGAAGATATAAGATAAAAAATGACTCACAGGCTTTGATGTAGCATTATCTAAATGGTTTTTGGAGCATTTTGTGTAATTAATTAAATTGAATTTAATAATTGAAATTAAAAAAATACTTTTATGTTTTTAAATGTAAACCATGCTAAAATGTAATTGAAAATCATGTTTTAAAGTAAAGCAAATAAAGCAGTGGAAAGCATTAAAAGTCTTGTGTAACTTTCCATGCCATTTTAAACATTTTATATTTTATTTCTTTTGCCATAGTTAAATCATTTTTTATTTCCTCTATTTATGCATTTAGATTGAATACCTTTTTTTCGCCGCTCACCAATCAGGTAAATATTGAAATAATGAACAAAAGTCGTCTGCAATGTGACGTAAATCTGTTACAGCCAAATAATTAGCTGTTTAAAAAAAATGTCCAAAAATAACCTTGACATATTTGTCCCACTATTTTCTATATAAAATGCTGTGACTATTCCTATATACTTCCTGAATTCTGTAAGAGAACTGTACAAAACAAAAAAAAAGAAGGCGAAGAGATCTTATGAACAAAGTGTGAGTCAGCTACTTTCTGTGTGACACCGGTTCTGCCGGGTATCCCCCTACTACAAAATGGATTTGACATTTTCACAACAATAAACAAAAATATATAGTTGTATATGAAACAAAAAAACAAAAAAAAAACTGTTTACTTAGGCGAGACTGACCATTTTGAGCGGCTTAAGCGCATTGACTTTGCAGGTGAAATCTGAATAGTCGGAGTACTATGCCGCGCCGCGCCGTTTCAATTACCGCAAAAAAGTGACATCATAAACGCTTCGAGTAGCGGCCAGAATTTGGAGCCTGCCAGTTGATAAAACCGACGAGTTTATTGTATTGTTAAAGTTATTGTGCTGCATACATGATACAGTGAATTACCTTATCACTAATTGTTGCGTCTGAGCTTCTGACTGTGCCAACTGACTCCTTCACATCTTGCCTTATCTTGTTTAGTTAGCGCGCGCTGAGATAAGTTGTCAAACAAGCGAAGAGGTTTTCTGTAACGATTTCATTATCATTTATGATGATTTCTTATGGCTAATTTTCTGTTATTTTCAATTTTTAATTTGTTTTAACTTAAACTGCCTGTTCAAGACAATTGCATCGATGTATTCTCATCTTGTGCACGTGTAACCCCCTTACTGTTGGATGTGGCTTGGATGTGTTCTTGCACCTCGCTCTATGCCTGGCCACTTGTTAACGCAACCAATTGAATAAATACGTTCACACAAAGAAGTGTGCGATCGTCTCTTTTAGCGTTTTGCTGCTTTTTTTCGTCTTCTTCTTCTTCTTCTTTTTTTAATCCGAGCGCGAAAAAGCTCCAACATTGTGGCATCAGTTCAGTTGAATTCATGTTGCTGTGATGCCTACATCACTTGAGGCATATCCCTAATGGCTGGCCGTTAAACATTTACCGTTGTTCGTTGTTGATTTGTTTCTTTAAGTGTCATCAAAGTCACTAGCCTAGTGCAAAACGAAGTTGTTTGTTCTTCTGACTGTGATTATGTGAAAGTGTTGACTCCGGATTCGACGAGCTTCTACCCCCAGACGAAGATCCTATTTGTTCTAAACAGTCGTCGGCCTTCTGAATTAACTGAATTTATTTGTAAAATTCATTTAGCAGTGGCCATTTTAGTAAAGTCAAAAAATATCATAAAAATTATTGACTTTTTGTGTGGGTGTTAAATACTAAGGATGACTGATGGGGTTTCTCGACTCTGTGAAATAATGACCATTGTGCCAAATAAAAAATGATAATTGACAGTGATTGACTAGTTGGAAAAAAATTATAAAAAAAAACATATAATTAAATAATAAAAGGAAATCACTGCAACATTTTTTTTTTTAAATTGAATTCGTGAATACAACAACCAGCAACAAAATGGAGAATTTAGGCTATAAGGAAGGTTCCACCAAGCCGAAACAGAAGCGTCGGATGTCCCGTGCCGCCAGTGTGGCCGTTGATAAGGAAGTGGTCCCATTGTCAGCAAGGTGACTATCAATTGTATTTCCTATTTAAATTGCGACTTCTTTTTTTTTGACATAGAAAATTGTTTAAACCGTGAACAAAATTTTTCTTGTTACTGTTTCTTATATTTTGTCACTTGAAGTGCGATGAACTGGCCTCCACCTCCTCTTGAATATTTACGGAAATCAGGGTCGCTAAAGGATATGCCTACGCTGTGCTATCCGTTCTTTTATTTGCATAAATTATTGTTTGGCAACTTGTGTGGCTTGAACCAATATGGTAATAGTACTCAAGCACTAAGACACTTGTTGAGCCGTTATTGATGTTGACATTCAAGTAATGTTTTCAACAAAATATTTTTCTAATTGGCATAATTAGTTTGAGGCTCAGTTTTGTTATGTTAGGAAAATTTATTTAAAAATCGCAATTTGCAACAACAACAAAAACGTTAAAAAGCGCCATAAAGAAACAAAATCCAAATCAAAATATTCCAAACTCACTCATTCCATTAGATTCAAAACAGTGCCATCAAGCATGATGGTCCGCTGGCGGAATGATCCGGAAGCAATGATCGATAGTCAATATCCATCCGTCGATTTTGAATATATGGAGTGTGGTCCGTCGCCACCAGCCGAGAGTGCGCCCAACATGTACGACAGCTTCGAGGAGCCCAGCACCGAGTTGAGTGTCCAAATATGCAGCGACACTATTCGCATGAATCTGATCGAGCAGATGAAGACATCGTCGGGACGGTCACGTTTGTTGGAGGACATTGAACAGGGCAACATAATAGCGGCCAATGTGCAGACGATTTTCGAGCAGGCGTCCAAAACGGAGAAGAACATCTCGTTTCTGTGGTCGTCATTTCTAAAGCGCTGGGACCTGCTGGAGGGTCTCCTGGAGATGGGCGCCGATTTACACTATTACGATCCGAATGGCATATCAGCGTTGCATTTAGCCGCCTTCAGCGGTTGCCTGACCAGCACCAGCTTCTTGATATCGAAGGGTGTCGACGTAAATTTACAGCCCAAGTGTTATACGCCACTACATTGTGCCGCCTTCGGCAATTCACCAGAAACAGCCAAGATGCTGATTAATAATGGCGCATCAATTGTGGCCAATACCAATAAACAGAGTGCAGAGGAGTCGCTGCTGCATTGTGCAGTACGCGCCAATGCCATGGAGTGTCTGACACTCTTCATCACAGAAGGAGCAGACGTGAACTCGCTAAAGCCGAACGGTACGAATCCAATTCACTTGGCGGCCGATCTAGGGCATGCCCAGTGCCTTGAGAAACTGTTGGACAGCCAAAATGCCGATCCAAATATACGTATTTGCATACGCGAGAAGGAGTCAACAGCTTTGCATTTGGCTGCTGACGAGGGCAACGCTGAATGTGTGTCACTGCTGTTGGCCAAGGGTGCCGACGCCAAACTGAAGAACCACCGCGGATTTACGGCACTGCATTTGGCGTCGCGCACCTCCAGTCTGGAATGCGTGGAATTGTTGTTGCGCAACGGCAACGCCGACCCAAATGCCGAGGACTTTGATCATCGCACGCCTCTGCATGCGGCTGTTGGTAAGTCGGAAAGTGCATTCGACATACTTGAGACACTTATTTCGTGGGGCGCCAACGTCAATCACAAGGACATCTATGGCTTTACGGCACTGCATTTGGCCGCTCTAGACGGACTGGCCCAGTGCGTGGAGATGCTGATCTATCATGGCGCCGATGTGACGACCAAATCGAAGAAGGGCACTACAGCGCTTAATGTAATCACACGCAAGACACCAGCGTCGCTGGCGATGATCGACCAGAAGCTGGACGCTGCCATCACGTTGCACCACTCCCAGGAAACGGCCAATCGTGAAGTGGAGCTGGAGCTGGACTTTAGGCAGCTGCTGCAGCACTGTCATCCGCGTGAGATCAGCTACTTGAATACGTTCGTGGATGAGGGTCAGAAGGAGATACTGCAGCATCCTCTATGTTCAGCTTTCTTGTACATTAAGTGGGGCAAAATACGCAAGTACTACATCGCCAGATTGGTGTTTTGCTTTACGTTTGTGCTGTTTTTGACGCTGTATGTGTTGACAGCATTGGCACACAACTGCTACAACGGCAGCAAAGACATGGAGGAGACCATTCAAGAGCAGGAATTGTGTCAGAAACAGTCCATTCTCGGCGACATGTTGCGCAACAATCCGTTCGTGATGGAGATGCAGTGGTGGGTGCTGGTAGCCATCACATTGTTCGAGATCTGTAGGAAACTTTACGGCATCACAGGTTACTCATCCTTCAAGCATTACATTACGCAAATGGAGAATGCCATGGAGTGGTTTGTCATCGTCAGTGTGTTTGTCATCTCGTACATATACACAAATCGAACGTACACTTGGCAGAATCACATTGGCGCCTTTGCCGTGCTGCTGGGCTGGACCAATCTGATGCTGATGATTGGCCAGCTGCCCGTGTTTGGCGCCTACGTCGCCATGTACACCAAAGTTCAGGGTGAATTCGCCAAACTCTTCATGGCCTACTCATGCATGTTGATCGGCTTCACCATCAGCTTCTGTGTCATATTTCCGTCGTCGTCCTCTTTCGCCAATCCTTTTATGGGCTTCATAACGGTGTTGGTGATGATGACCGGCGAACAGGACCTCGAGCTACTTATTAACGATCCGGACGGCAAAGATCCACCCTTTCTGCTGGAGATTAGCGCCCAAATCACATTCGTCCTGTTCCTGCTGTTTGTCACGGTCATCCTCATGAATCTGTTGGTTGGCATCGCCGTACACGACATCCAAGGACTGAAGAAGACGGCTGGCCTATCGAAACTGGTGCGTCAGACCAAATTGATCTCGTACATTGAGTCGGCACTGTTCAACGGCTACCTGCCGACGTGGCTGCGCAATCTGCTGCACTACACGGCGCTCGTGTCACCGCAGGCGTATCGCGTTGTCTTGTGCGTGAAGCCGCTGAATCCCGGCGAGAAGAGGCTGCCGCGCGACATACTGATGGCCGCGTACGAGGTGGGCAAGCAGCGCAAACATTTCGGCCACACAATATCGCAGCGCAACTCAACGGCTACTTATTTCTCCTACAAAAGTAAATACGAAAATAACAATCAGAACACATTCGATCGATCTGTGGACTCGGACTATGGATTCGAGACGGCCAGCATCTGCACATTGACGACCAAGATTGACGAGAACGCCGAGAAACTGGACATGCTGACTGACGAGATAAGAGACTTGAAGTCGTCTTTGGCACAAAATCACAAAGTTATTGACCAGTTGTTGTCTGTCATTACCAATCATCAAAGAATTAATAGCGTTAAAAAACATTAGGAGAGGACGCACGTCTTGAACGCCTCCTTCGTTTTGTATATTGTCTATAAGAAAAAAAAAGAGTTAAGTTCACAGTTTTTTTTTTTGTTTTGTTGTGTGTAGGTGGGTTAACTGGGAGTTGTGTTAAAAGCCTAAGTACTCAAGTATCAAGGTTTGTTGGTCTCTTAATGAAATCACCGCGCACTCACTTGAGAAACCGTATTATAAATTTTCTACAAGATTTTGATGTGCTTTTTTCAAATCTTAATCAAACAAAGTTTGGCCAATTATTTTTGTCACTAAAGCGCAATTGAAATGTTAACAGTGACCTTGAACTTGTTTAAAACATAATAATTATCTGGAACATTAGCTTTTGAAGCAAGCATAGCCGACTTTCAAGCGCTGTCGCGACTGTACCATACTTATTTCATTGATGGCATTGAACTTATGAATATTATAATGTTTATTATGCCTTCTACATATTTTCGTAAATTTTGTCTTGTATTGTATTGGAATTAAAGACCAACTTCAGAATAGGGCGGTCATTTGTCAAATAAATTTGATTATGGAACAAGTTACAAGACGCGCACGCAATGACGTCAATAAACAATTTTCTCTAAAGACATATCGTAGGTCTGCTGCAAGCGGATCTTGAAGAAGATGCCAAAATGCCACTATTTAAGCTACTAGATTTACTAACAATGCCTGACCTTATTAACGCCGAGAAATTCTTATAGTTAACCAAGACGCACCAACAAACTGATAACTATATATGATAATATTTGCAGTATTTAGCAGTGAAATCAGCGGCTAAGATTTCATTGGATTAGTTGTTTTAATTTTGTTCTTTTGATTCTTTGTTCGATCGTTGATGAGTTTGATGTGATATTAAAATTTAGTAAACTAGTCGCAACTTTATGTATATAAAACTATATAAATGTAAAAATAACGCTGCTGAAAACTCTCAAAAACAAAAAATGATATAAATATTAATTACTACAAATTAAGTGTAAATGTACTAGGAACTCTTATTCAAATTAAAATGCCTAAAAGTTGCTCTGAATTCAACAACAAAAATGTGAAAACATATTTTACCGTTTAAGCCTACCTAATCCCTATATGTACTTTATTATGGTGCGTTCTATAATCACAAATAACTACATAAACATCACTTATAGATGATTATAATAATTAATAATATTAATTATATACCAGAGATATTGTGCACTTAGAACGTAAGAAAATATGGCATGCCAATGTAAGTAGAATGTAAACTGGAGGGTCGACTCATTTTATTTAAATGAATGTAGAACGGAAAAGTGGAAAGAATTAAAAGTTTTCGTGAACATCTTTAACACAAACAATCACCGTCTTTTATTTCTCAATCCTTTTCAGATCAAAAGGACTATTCAATTTACAGGTTTCGGATCTACAATAATTTTTTTTCCGCTAAAGTTTTTGTGGTTCACCATTAAACATTGTTTTTACATTTTCGGACGATATTAAAGTCAAAATTGGGTCGAATTCCAAACAAATAACTTAAGAATTTCATCAAGATGTGTTGAAGTTGACGGTTTCGCCTTTTATTTCATATTTTTATATAAATTAGAAATGGTAAATCAAATTTTAAAATCTGAATGTAATTGAATTGATTACAGTTTAATTGAATTTACATTTTTATTTTTTTTTTATATCTGTAATTTTAAAAATCGAAATATAAATCCAATGACTTTAAATTCATGTTTTTGTCTGAAACTGCAATAAATTTAATCAGCAAATTTTATTACAGGAAAAACTCAATTTATACAGATTTTAATTCACTTAAATTATTTTTTGCATTAAATTATTAATCATATATATATTGGTTTTTGAATATAAAAGTTATTATTTAGTTTTCGCATAAAACAACAAAACTCATGTTTTAAAATTATTTAAACTGGTTAGAATGGTTAGAATTGAATTTTTTGCTCAAGGAAAAAAAATTAATAAAACATTTAAAAATATAAAAAATGCAATCACGTTGATTTACTAGCGTAGAATGCATCGCTGTCTGCCAGGCACACAAACAATTTCATTATGCAATTATTGAAGTCGCGCTATCATTTCGGAAACAACTAATTAAAATGAAAAATTCTTGGGAAATTTAATGAATGGTATTTGGCGGTCAATTTCCGGTGCGGCATTGAATAGAATTGAAGATCAACGTTGATTATTCGATGGGATGAGTCAGTCCATTGGGACGTACTGCAATTAGATGTCATCTGTAATTTGTGCAGCACAATAATTTAGTGGGCATGCACGAGCTGGCCGTGTGTGCTCTCTCAGCTCCGCCTCATGCCAGCTTCCACCTCAGCACAGTCGGCGGTCGTTGTTCCGGCTATTGATCGTAGGAAGAGATGGCGTAATGCGCCACGGTGTCAGGAAAAGGCCAAAATGAAAATGGTGAGTTCTCGTGCGCAGTGCAACCTGACTCTGTAACGTGCCTATTGTTGGGAATACATATATTCAGAGTCCAACAATAGTTAATAGAATTACACATGTAGACGTTAATATGAAAGCGTTGCCACTTGACCAGAGGCTGCGACGCAATGGTGCTTCCTCTTGCCCTATCCAGGCGGCTGTTTGGCTGTTTGGTCATAAGATGCGCAATGTAGAGCAAATTCACCCATTCCTATATTTATATATTTGCTGTAGACTTGAGACACCCGCGCCTCGACTCGTTCACTTGGAAGCTGCGTGGATGAAGGCGGGATGACTGCGAGCGGCAATTGTTATAGGCACCAAACAAATGTTTTTCTTCTTCTTTTTCTTTCAACAACCAAGGTAACGAGTTCAATTGCAAAAATGTTATTCAATTCTATTTATGATGATCATTCAGCTCAACGGTTTTTGTGTTCACATACTTATACACACAGAAGCTTGACATGAAGCTGTCTCACAATGGCCGCGCAAAATAAAAGTTAAAAATGGATTTCAAAAGCATTCACTCTTGATTAAATTATAACATTTTTGCATGTTCTCATTTCAAAACACGTCATGGCGGTTGTAGTCCGACACATCGCTGTGATTATGTGGCTGCAGTCTCGTGATCAACATAATTTTATAATCTTTTGGTAAACATTATGGCAACTTAAGAAATGAATTCAGTTGTAAAAACGCCTGAATAGCGGATTTTATTGGCACATGAATTGCGTCACAATTGCGTCTAAATCTTATGTGTGAGCAATCGCTGCCTTCTCGTATTTACTACACATTAGGACGACATCTTAAATTGACATACTCGTTTTGTTAAGAAGCGCGACAATTGAATTAGTGTCAATATACATTTTTGAGGAATGAAACGTATTAATTTACAGTTACAAAATTCAAAAACTATCTGCACTGAAAGATGTGATGGCTATTTTATTGTCTTAAAAGATCACATTTGATACAGTGGCTTAAGTCCTAATAATTTCATTCCAGTCACAAGAACCTCTTTGGTCCTTTTGAAGAGGAGCATAAAATTCTGCTGAGTCTCACAATTTGGTTCCTTGAGCACGTTCATTACCTTAAGAGCTCGACTTGTAATATTGCTGTAATACAAAAGTCTTAATACAAAAAAAACTAAGAGATTACTATAAGATAAAAGTACCATAAAGAAAACATATAGTTGACCAGAATGCAAGCTTCCTGCTTATCAAACGTCTCAACAATAGCCTCGGGAAAAGCAGCTAGTTGTTCTATTAAGGCCAGAGCTGCTGGATTGTTTAAGGTCAAGGGATTACAGGAATCGGCCGCTGTTACTCCAGTCCGTAGCTCAAGACTGTGCAGTCGACTCAATGTATATTGTAGTTTGATGCCACTGTCACCTTTGCTGAGCAGTGCGTTTTTCCACTCAAATACATAGTCTCTGGTGCGTCGTTGTTTCAAGTCATTTATAACCACCGCCGTGACGCCAAGCTGGTCGCAAATGTCGTCCGAGTAAACTCTTGTGTCTGCAAAAACGATTAATTAAGATCACTTGACCTGTTTATTAAGGATTAATCTCACTTTTAGAGTCACTTTGGCTTTTTGCCGCATTTTCTTTAGCTAGATCCAGCACAGCGTCCAAAAACACTCCAGTGCCTTTACGTGTGCTCATGCCTTGAATGCGTCCAAAGCGAATATGCTCAATTTTATCAGCATATTCAACATTGGCGTTCTTCAGAATACTCATAAGATTACGAAAGTGATCAGACTGGCCGTGATCCACAACGTACAGCATCCGATCAAAGGAGAACCGCTTGAAGCGGTCAAATACAGCCGCAATGTCTCTCAGTAAGTACAACGTGCTGCCATCGCTCTTCAGAATCGGTACATTTCTATCATTTGACACAGCCACAACATGACGGCCATCGTCCTGCTTCTGAATCAATCCAAACTTTTCCAGCTCTGCTAGAACGCCATCAATTGATCGACGATTGTACATTGACTCCCAGTCGTACGCTTCAAATGCAACATTCAAGCGGCTATACTGACGCCTCAACTCAGTAACAGTGATATTCTTCATCTCTAGCCATTTATTCACAACATCGGCGTCTTCGCTTTCCAATTTGGCAAACATATGATTAGCGTCAACTTCAATTTGTGGATCAGCGTTGGCAGCTTTGTGGCCGGCCACATATGCCAAATATAAATGCAGAATTGGATTTTGTTTCAACTCCTCTGGATTGACAGCATTCAGCTTCAACCCTGCTTGAATGTATCCAAACTGTGGGCCCCAGTCACCAATGTAGTTGATTGTAGTTACATTGTTTCCCATAAACCGATTAATTTGTGCCAGATGATTGCCAATTATGGTAGATCGGAGGTGACCAACGTGAAACGGTTTGGCTATATTGGGTGAACTAAACTCAATGATGATACGCTCGTCAATATTGTATGGCATCGCTTCAGGAACTGGCTCCTCCAAGAATCGTTTGACGAATTCATTCTGTGGTAATCGACACTCCAATTTGTCACCATTCAGCTTCAACTGGATGTCATCTATGGATTCGTTTGCTATTTTAGCGCTTAAGGCTTCTGCTTCCTTATTATTCTTTATCGGGTATTCCAGGCTGTAGTTAAATGGTTTTGCCAGCTTAATCGACTTGAAGACGTTGTGCACTGTTGAGCCGGCATTTTGAGAACTCGACGAAATCTGTTTTTTTAAATAAAAATCGTTGGTATTTCAATTACGCAGCTTACTTGTTTTCTTACTTACATATTTAAGGAACTGGTGGCGTAGTTTAAAAGACATGTTAATTGATTATTTGGCTTCTGTTCGAGATTGTAATTCCATTATGGCCAGATTCTGAAGCTAATTAGGAATTATTCGATTGTAGATTTCAGACTCCAGCTGACAGCTGTCAGATATTGTTGATATGTAGATATTTATAAAATGTAAATAGCAACTTCATTTTATCTATATACGAAATTTGATGCTGCAATAAATTTGTGGTGAGTAATTTGTGGTGAAATGAAATCGGTGAGTTATGAGGTTTAAAATAAAGTTAATTTTAGTTTAATATTATAACTTGAAAATGAAATATTAAATTACAATAAATTTTATATAAGCTAACACACAAAGGAAAATATGAGGAGAGATAAGAAAAGTCGATATTTGACCTGGAAAGATCTTGCAGTTATGTGAAAAAAAAAACTACTTTAAATTTGTAGCATAACCATGTGTTTAATGAATTATTAAATACAAAATCAAAGTAAAAACACTTACTCCATAAGGAATAATATAAAACTTCACGAAAGGAGAGTACCCACACCCACCACAAGGTGACGTTTCTTCACCAAAATATATATAAATCTAAATCGAACAATATAGATACTTTCCAATTATTAATTACTGAAATTTTGATGTATTCACCCACAGCGAAAATCAAAAAGTCAGCGCTCAACTCAGCACATAGCCAGCAGTACAGTTCGAAGAATTATATTTTAGGGAGTGCGAGTGCTTAGTGGACAGAAAAGAAGAAGAAGAAGAAACCGATTGAAAACATGAATATTTCGCAAATTCATCAATCCAAATTGAAACGTAGCCGCATGTGAAACATCCCCAAAGAGCGCGTCGCCTAATCCAAACTACTAACAATCGAATAAGTGCAGTGGTGGCCGAGTAATTCGCGTTTATCGGTAAAGGTATTTAGGTAGGTTTCGCGGAAATTCGATGGAAAAAGATGGAAAAGTCAATATGCGAGCTGCGTGCAGTGGGCTGTCTTTAGAGTGCGCACGGAATTCCATATAGGCGGGCAGGCTACGGCCGAAAGAAATTCCCATCGTCGTCGTCACTTGTCACCAGCCAGCTAGTGTTGCACATAATCGGTGTCATTAGTGACTGGAGGATTGCATTTGCTGCAATTGGGCGGCTGCATTTTCTGTGCCGTGTATTTTGTGTTTTGTTGTTTTTTTGGTAGTTGTGTCACATCTGGGAATACATTTGATTAGTGTTGGATTTCAACAAAAAAAAAGAAGAAGAAGAAGAAGAAGAAATTGATCCATCCAAAGAATTTCGGTTCTGACACACATACCAAATTACAAATACACACAGAAAGTCGTGAGACTTGTCCAAAAGAAATGTGAGCTAAAGCAAATAATAATTCGGTAATAATTATTGAAAATTAAAAGAAAAAAAATGAAGTGAAAAGGGAGTAAAAGAGCGGCCGTCGTGTGTACGTTGACGTCGTCGGCCAACGGTGAAACACACTGGTGACTGGTCACTGGACACATAGCGCTCCGTACTTCCACTTCCCTTCCCACCTATTTGGCGGTCTCGCTTCACGCACATTACAGCGCAGCAGGCCGCGTCTACATACATTTGTACGACCTTTTTTTTTATGTAAAACCGCATGTATATGAGTTGGAGCATGCGCCCATCTCCGGGCCCAATCTGTGTGACAACTGACAAGTGCCTAGTGATTATTACATTATTACTTTCTGTGAATGTGGTGGTCTTCTCTTTGAAATTTATTGTTTTATTGCCTATAAATTAGAACACAGATTGAAAATCAAAACATTAATTTAAAGCGACTGGCCAATTGGGAAATTAGTTGACACAGTTAGGTTTCATGTTTGTTGTGCGGTTCCATTGTTTTCAGTGTAGAACAAGCAAATTCGGAGTGCACCATTATAACATTAAGCCGTTGCCAAAGTGACAAGTAATAATTGCAGAAAAAAATTTATCTGAAAAACACAAGAAAACCATTAAGAAAAACAATAAAGTGCAGTTATTGAGAGATTTGTAACAGAAAACTGAGATCAAACCGTTAACCTCCTCATTAAAAAAAAAACACATCAAACACACCTCGGGAGACGTACGCACATTGTGGACACGTAGAACGTGGCCACCCTCCCGTCTCTTGTAGAGCAGACCAACAACTCGCTTCAAATACACCAATCCCGATAACAAACAACCGTCAAGATGAAGTCGACAATGGCCGGCCAGACCATCAACGACAGGCTACTGGCGGCACGTCACAGCCTCGCTGGACAGGGTCTCGCCAAGTCGGTGTGTAAAGCCACCACCGAGGAAATGATTGGTCCCAAAAAGAAGCATCTTGACTGTAAGTACCAGAATTCTTTTTCTAACAATTTTACTCTACATCTAATATCGTTATCGCCCACTGGAAGGAGCCTTCTCTGCCTAACAAAATAACTTTGGCCTAACATCAGAATAGGAAGCAGTCGTGTTATCAGCGTTTTTTTGTTGTTGGGTCGTGCACATCCACCATAGACATCAAATGGTGATAAAAAACGGCCACGATCATTCCTTAGCTATTCTTATCAACCATTGCATTTATTTTGCATTTTCTGGACTTTTCTAAATACAAATGCAACACTTTCATGCAGCCTAATGTCCTGAATTCTCACGGTTTCACGTCATCTGTGCAGAAGGGATGTTCAAATACATTTAAATTGTGTTTATGTATCGGATGTAGTACATGGGCGCTTGCGTCATTTTATATCCTTCCTCTCCGCCTTAGAATCGCTCCCACTTATCCCCCCTCGCCCCACTCCCTCTGCCACATCTCCATACAGCATGGCACATTGAATTTCGCACGCACGTCCAAACTTGCGAATAATATCCTTTTCCGATAGGACACACACAAGTTTAAGGCGCTGGGATTATCTCATATGTTGGTGTTGAGATGAAGAAAAGCGCCTCGTTGTCTCTGTATGATGCAGAAATACATTCAGCATTGAGTTTCTCGAATCTTTTGGATCCTTTTCATTTGCGTCTCGTGTACTTCTTGAATGGACTACTTCCAGACAGCGAGACGTCATTTCGTCTCTTCGAATGTTGTGCTCTGACACCAATTGTGAGTCAGCTGTCAATGTCGTCCATCAAAACTACATAATGAGACAATTGACATCTTTAATTATAACAAGGATAAGCGCCGGTATTCTTAGAATTGTACAACATTGTAGTATTTGAATATCTCTTTAACTGACATAATTACCATGAGATTCGGTGCCACTGGACGCCCATTTGGGATTTTTTTATTTGGCCTGTTTAAATTAAAAACAGATATCATGACTTGGACATGTTTTATGATTGCGCTGCTTATGAAGTGTCAAGTGAACCATTTGTTTGGCTCTTATCAGTCTTCGCTGTTTGTTGTTTTCTTTATTTTTACGTTGATAACAGTTCAATTTTGTTTGACTTAAATTAAAAATGGCAACATAATCTTAATGTAGACATTTAAATTAATTACTTGAACGTTATTTTTCATTTAAGCACTTTTCAAAGACAAATGTGGCAATTTTTAAATAGCTTCCAATAATTGTTAGTTTACCTGCTTTTAGGGATGAAAATGATGAGATTTACATGAATTCCAAAATGATACTTATCCTCGGATTAATTTCAATAAGAATCGCTACTTTTAACACAATTTTCTTACCTTAAAACATTCAAACCGGTTCTTTTGACGTTAAAATATATTGCTAAATCACAAAATAAAAATTTACCGAAACATCCTGCACTGTAATGGAAATTTGCACTCAAAAATTCCCAGCAATTTAGAAAACTCTCATCATGATAAATTCAATTCTATTTATGATTTGAATGTTGCTTTGGGTGCAAGAGTGGCACAAAACGCTGCTGCCATTACTGCGATAACAGATAACCTTGAGCATATATATTTTTAAATTTGTTAAAATGCCATCAGAGCTGCAGCCTCAATCTACTGCAGCCGGCCACGATAAGGCCAAACTTTGGAAATTATGCGAACTTGTTTCCACCGCCCACTAAATGTTTTTACGTTCGATAAATTGTGATTTTAGCTATGCTTTTTTTTTTTAAATACAGTCGACATAATTTCCATATCGATTTTTGTTATTAATGTCTTTTTATTTGGCCAAGTTCCCTGTAAAGTGTCCGTGCCAAGATGCAGTTTCAAGAAGCTCCATTCTATCGATTAAAATTATGCTGCCTCTGCAGTTTTTGCTTAAATTTATGTTAATATTACATCACTGAGAGTTTCAATTTTCAACAAATAATGTGCAGTGACGAATCATGTTTACCAAAGTTATGTATGTTTTCAATTTCAATGACTCACTTGGTCTTTACGTGCGTTTAGTCACAACATAAGGCAGACATATGTCTTTGGAATATCGTCTGATTACTTTAAATATTTCTTTTTGGAATACGAATCTAGAATGTTCAGCATTGAAATGCTTTATTTTATTGTTTTTTTCTTTTATTTATTTGACAAAGTTTTTATGTTACAAATTTAAAAAAAGAATTATCTTGTTTTTCTTGACATGTCAATCCTTTGAGACATTCCTAAATTATCTGAATCCTGTTTTTCAAGAAAAAAATTATATCACCCTTAAATTGTTTCGCAATTCAAGGACCATTTCATAATTAAAGTTGGTTTTCTAATTGAACCAAATCTGTGATTTGATATTTGCCTTTAAGATTAAGACCTTTAAAAATGCTAATACAAATTAAAACACTTTCCCTTCAATATGAATATAGAAGTAAACAAAAATAAATAATAAATAATAAAAACTACGTGAAATTTCAGCATTCATCTTAAAGTAGTCTCATCTTAAAGATCAATGTATTTAACGGATTTTTAAATTATATTTTGTTTCTTTTCAGATCTTGTTCACTGTACAAATGAGCCAAATGTATCAATTCCACATCTGGCCAATTTACTTATTGAACGATCGCAAAATACAAATTGGGTGGTGGTTTACAAAGCACTCATAACAGTTCATCACCTGTTGGCGTACGGGAATGAGGTAACTTACAACACCAATTGCAAATCTGACAATCGATATTTGACGAAATCCTTGTTTTATTCCTTACAGCGATTCATACAGTATCTAGCGTCGAGTAATTCGACATTTAATCTCAGTAATTTCTTGGACAAAGGCGGCGTTCAAGGTATATTATGATTTAAAATTGATTGAAGAAGTTTTCCTTTGTTTTATACTTAAATTAAATTTATCCAATTTTAAGAGTTTTCTGTTTCCATTTTGGATTTTGATTATGGTTTTATTTAACTCAACTTTGAGCGCTTTTACTTTGACCTTTTTTCCAATTTATCATTTAATTGAGTAAAATACTTTTATTTTCATACTTTATATTTTTATTAATTTAACATAAACATTTTAAAATGTTGACCTTTAATTTACTAATCAATTGTTTCGTCTGTTTTATTTTATTTTTATTATTACCTGCCGCTTAAATATCTAAACAAACCAATCCTATTAACTAAAACGTAAAGGTGCTGTTGGAGCGCGAATCGGTAAGTCTTTCCAAATATCTGTTATGAAATTAACATTGTTCCTAGTTATATAGTAGCATTGATTTATGATTTGTCAATTATGAGCAGGGTTTTGAACCGCTTCCGGGGAACCGGGTGTTTAATCTTAGCCTGACTTGAAACGGTTTGAATCCTGCTTGTAAACAAATATAACCGTCACATATTGTACATATTTTTAATCTGGTGTTTATTGGAAAATATTTGTTAAATGTTTTGGAAAATGCCATCTAGGAGCAATCCCTAATTGCGCTTAAGACGAAAAGCAAAAATTTCTCTAAATAATATTGTCATTGGTGCATGTCTAAGAAATCTAACGATTGTTTAAGATTTCGATAATTACAAAATCACTGTTATTAGTTGGCTGATTGATTTACAGCACAAAAATGCTTTGACCAAAGGCGAACTCGATTCTCAGGCCGCAAATGTCATTCGCCGAAAGTCCTTTGAAACAAGAATCGCTGTACTTTCCAATGTAACTTATTAAGTATTACATATCATTTAAATGAATTTTTGATTGTCCAATCAATCTGAGAATCGAGCTGAATATGTGTAACTCCATTGTCGCCTAGAAAACGCTGCAGCACGCTTCAAATGTTTGTTGTCTAAACACTCACCCATCAATGTTAAAACACATGTGTGGCTAGCATATGTTTAATGTCTATAACTCTATTGCATCATTTCTTGTTTGCACATTTAATGAACAATTGAAAATGCGGTTCACCGGCCACCTGTACCGTCATTTCACCTGTCGCACTTGTTAATACAATAATTAACGTAATGTTTAACGACTCGTCCACATTTTCATATCCAGTAAATTGTGTGTTGTTGTCTTTCATTAATTTATCAGCGCATTCATTTGTAGGTATTTCTTCAAGCAAATCGATGTCTGTTATGTTATCTATTGATGTGTGATCGCAATTTAATCCAATTGACCTATTTTCCATAATGTTTTGATAATGATTTATGATGAAACAATACTCCTTCTATTCAAATTTACTAAGCATCTTAAGAAAATCACATTGCTGCCTCCGACAGATTGTAATGTTATTTTCTAAAGGCTGTGAAGTATTTACAGCTGTTCTCATCATTTTAAATATAATTTACTTTGGAACATCCTTGACATTTTAAGTTTAATTTTAAAACACACGAAAACAAACTTCTTTGATGACAAACTCTATTACTTTACTTATTATATTATGTAGAACTGTTTTCTTGAAATATTTAAGACACTGAATTTTTCTTATTTCGTTCCTATACTGACTTACGGATCATCCTAAAACATTTCTTTCACACCAAGATCAAGACAATTCAAATTCCGATAAAAAAGGTAAGAGTGTCAATTTGAGAATATCACGCTATTCATTACACTATTCAAACAAACAGAAAAATGCGCGACTGTTTTTTTTTTTTTTTTTAACCAACACTTGAAGGCGATTACACTTAGGTTTAAGTTAAAAAGTCCTTGATTTTTGTGTGGATTTTGCTGTCAATTTTTTGTTTCAAAAGCATGTGATATTCATATTTATTGCTTTTATAGAAAATTTGAGTTTTGAAAACAAAAACCGATCCTTTTCTCAATAGAATTGGTTAATAATAAGTTTGAACTGTAAGCCTACTTTACTCTAAGAAAGTGTTGCCTATTGAGAAACAAATCAATATATGAAGAATATTTTTGGTGGTTCCAGCCAACATAGTTACGAACCATAAGTTGAAGTTCTCATACTCTTTATTAATTCTCCTATTATCTTTCCGCGTATATTATCTGTTCGAATGCTTTATACGACCTAAATGGCCACACATTTAAGTAGTTAGTACCGGAGGTGAATTTATTAAACTTAAAAATAAGAAATTATTGTAGCATCTGCATGCATCTTGTATAGAACTGTTTCCTGAAGCAAGTGTCGGGTCCTGCTTTTCATGTTCTGAATTCATTCCTAATACGAAGAATGTGCGTGCTTCTCGTAACTGCTTTTATAGTTGCGCACAAAGTGGCTGGCTAGCGTTTACTGTCACTCCAGCCATCGACTGAGCCTGACACCAATGTAACTATCTTTCAGGCTACGACATGTCGCCGTTTATACGACGCTATGCCAAATACTTGAACGAGAAGGCGCTCTCCTACCGCACAGTGGCGTTCGACTTCTGCAAAGTGAAGCGCGGCAAGGAGGAGGGATCGCTGCGCACCATGAACGCCGACAAATTGTTGAAAACCTTACCCGTCCTGCAAGCCCAGTTGGACTCGCTGCTGGAGTTTGACTGTCAATCAAATGATTTGACAAATGGTATAATGCTTAACATTTTTCAACATCTTTGTTTTGTTCTAAATTCGCTTCCTAATTAATTTTTGCAGGTGTGATTAACATGTGTTTCATGTTATTGTTCAGAGACTTGATACGTCTGTTCGCCTGCTACAATGACGGCATCATTAATTTGTTGGAAAAGTATTTCGATATGAACAAGAAACAGTGTCGCGACGCACTCGACTTGTACAAAAAGTTTCTGGTCCGTATGGATCGTGTCGGTGAATTTCTTAAAGTAGCCGAGGTAACAAGGTGGTTTGTGGAGTTTTGTGCAGCAGATTTTTAATTGGTTATCTTTGGTTAACAGAATGTCGGCATTGACAAGGGCGACATACCAGATTTGACAAAAGCGCCCAGCTCGTTGCTAGACACGCTCGAGGGCCATCTGGCGTTGCAGGAGGGTAGGAAGGGCTCGGCAGCTAATACACCAACACAAGCGGCCAGGTATTTAACTGCGTTTTACTCAATGATGGAATTATTTCAATTTACAACAACTGTCGGAATTTGTGAAAAGTGTGAAATTTTTTGAAAATTTTTTTTCTAAGTTTTTTCCGATCAATGGATCATGTCCAGATTTAGAATTCAGTTGTAGATTACTGTAAGAGACTCGTAGATATGTCCCGCACCCATACACAATTGTGTAGACACATGTTTATTGTTTTTCGTATGAATTGAAATTATAGAATTAATGTTTCTGTATGATTTCATTATTATATTACATAGTATTAAGTAATTGATTGATTGGAAACACATTTAGTAATTATTTTTCTTTTTCTTCTTCTTTTTAACTTATGTTTTCATCCTCCTATCCGAATGGAATGACTATTTTATGTTTTCGTTCTTTCCCCCTCGTCCTTCCTACCACCCTCTACTGATTTTGGTATTGAATTGAATTTTGCGTTTGACGTTTTTATTTGGTTTCACTTCTTTTGCAATTATGTATTTAACATCGCTTGCATTTTATTATATTGTTAATTCAAACAATTTTTTATTTATTTGTGTGTGTGTTTGACAAAACAAAAAACAAAAACAAAACAAAAAATCGTGCATCCATGCACAAAACATTTGCGTGAAAAAAAATGTACAAATTTGAAACTCAACCACCACCGTACACAACACAAATTAAATCGCTTTTCATCATTGATTTGCTCAATTATTTGCATTTAAAAACAATTGAAAACATTTCCTACACAAACATTTCCCTAAACCACCCTGTAACGTGCTAAAAACCACAAACAAACAAAAAAATGCAAATGCAAAAAAAAAAAAAACACGAAAACTAGCAACCAAAAGAACGTAAAGAGTGGTGTGTCTGCCCTCTCTTCTACTAGCTCATCATTCGGCACCGCAGCTGCCTCGACGCGCTTCGACTCGCATTCGAACGGCATCGACGAAAGCATCAAGGCTCAAGCACTGGCCGAAGAAGAAGCGGCCATGAATCAGTACAAAGTAAAACCATCCTAATTATCAGTTATTTCAGACAATATTCATTTATCCTGTCTTTGAAGCAATCCAAGCTGACATCAACGCCCGGCAGTGCAGCCGCCGCTACAAATCCATTCTTGTCATCGCCACCAGGCAACCAGTCGGCGCCTATTGTCGATTTGTTTGGCTCACCCACAACTGAGTCGCGCAATATGATGCCGGACGCAAATGCCGCCGCCGGTGGTGCCAATTCTAAGCCATCTGATTACCTGGTTGAGCTGGGTAATCCATTTGCCGATATGTTTGGTTCACCGGCGCCAGCTGGTGGCGTGCAGGCGGCCGCATCCAATAATATGTCGTGGATGAGCAATGGCACTGGTGCGTGTTTCATATATATTTATGTTTTTGGGTGTTAACTAGTCTTGTTTAGGGTTTAATAATGGTGGAGTACCTGCGGCTGGTGGTCAACAACCTGGCTCCAACACCTTTGTATCGGACAGTAATTTTTCGTCTGTATTTGGATCCACTGAACCAGCCGGTAAGTCCGCCATAATGTAATTAATATCCGGGCTATTGATTTTTTTTTTGTTAAAAGGTCACACTTGAATTTCTATGGTTTTGTTTGATAATTTTAACATATTTGAAAGTGCCTCTTAGATGTAGTTATGAGTTGTTTAGCCTATAAGGAATAGCTGTTGTGCATGTAATATGTCCCTACGGCTCATGAAACATCTCGTCCCCGTTAACATGCGTAGAATAATAAACTAAACTAATTCAATGTGGGATAATCATTTTAAAGCATTTTGTTGGAATTTCAAAAATTAAAAAAAAAATTGTAGATGATTCAATGATCAACTGTATTAACTGTAAATACGAAATAATCAGACGATGAATCGAACTGTACCTCCCAAGTAGTTGTCTTTTGGACAGTAGAAACGGAAGCCAATGTTTTCTTGCATCATTAAAATACGCTAAAACAATTAACAAAAAACTAACCACACGATTTCGAATCTCTTTCTCTAATCAATCTTAATCTTAACTAAACAATTAACCCTAACTGACTAACACAGGGCCACCTAATTACTACTTGCAAGCAGCCACGGATCCGTCAATGCCGAATCCATTTTTACTAACCGATACAAACGACACGAGCCATCTGGAGTCTCAAGCAGGTGATTTAGGTGATACTTTGATGGGTGGTGGTGGTTTTGGTGGTGTTGGTGGTGGTGATGATGGTGGACACCTACAGCAGCAACTGCAACAGCAACAGCATCATCAACCAGCAAAGCCAGGACCACCCCAGCGTCCGCCGCCGCCTTCGCAGGCAACTGCCATCGCCATTGGCGGTGCCGTCGCTGGCTCTACCGGCCAGCCATCGCCGGCACACAGCGTCGCCAGTTGTGCTAGTGCGGCCGCCTCGCCGGCACCACCGAAGAGCGCCTTCGACGACCTGAATGAGTCAATACGGATGGCGTTGGGCGGCTCACCGGCCAAAGTGGTGGGCATGGCGGCAGCTGGCGGGGGGCCCATGAATGGCGGTGGCAATGCTGCGGGAGGCGGCGGCTGCGGCGGCGGCTATTACGGCGATGGCGGTTTATCACAATTGGCACAGACTGGTGGTGGTGGTCAGCAACAGCCAATGTATTCGTCTCCTGCTAAGCAGCCACTGGCTGGAGGTCTTGTCTTCTCTAAACAATTGTCTTATCGGCTTTTTAAATATTATTCTTAACTAACAATTTTTAAGAAACATATTTTTTATTTCTTTGTTGGTTTTGGTATCCGTTTGTTTTATGGTTTATGTATTTCGTTGTTTCTGTTTATCAGTTTTGTTTATTGTATTTTCTTTGAATTTCTTTAAGTTGATTGTAGATTTTGTTGATGTTGTCTACTCTTGAATATTTCTGTTACCTTTTAATATCAGCTAGCTGAACTCTTTATATCATATCTATCAATTCAATGGCAAGAACATCTTTTCGTTTGGCACCTTGAAAGTTGTGATTGTGCTAAAAATTAAAGTTAAACTGTATTTTTATTTGCCACGATAATTCGCTTTGCGTGATACAGAAATGTCACATGTTTTTTGTTGATGAGAAATCGAAGGTTGCTGCTCAAGGTCTTGACTGATTTCAAGGATAATTTTGTTTTCTTTGCAACTACTCACTTGTTTTCCGTCTTGTCAGCTTAATTACGGCGAATTGATATATCTGGTAATAACGATTGGGTTATTTTGTTTGTCTTGCTTGTGTCTTCCAACATTTCTAACTTTTTATTGTATATATTCCTTCTTTACTTAATTTCCTTCATCGGAATATCGCCTTTTCACATGGATTCTATTGATCCTGACCTGATCGCCTGTCTATCGATTTGAATATTTCAAATAGAAATTGGTTTAGATCTAATTAAAAGACAAAAAAAAAATGCTTTTTCATGCTTATCCCAAAAAAGAAAAAGAAAAGAAAGATATCGCCAATATTTGGTTGTTTGTTGTATGTTATTAATTTTGTTTGTATTTATAACACATAAATTAGCAATAATTGCTACCAAGCGCTTTGACCATGCTATTATAATTACGCTGGGTCATGTTTAACCTGTTCTAACAATAATCTTAACCAATTATCATGCCGTTATTTGGGTTCATCTTGTGCCTTGTTCAGTGTACAAGATCAGAAAAGTTACATTTTATGTTAAGTTGTTACATAAATAATTTGTTTCCCCACAATCAATTTGACTAACAAATGGTGTATTTCTTCTTTTTTCTATCGACTACTCATCTACATATGGTGAAAACATAAAAAAATATAAAAACAAAAAACATTCATCATACGACGACCTCTACAAACCCTCGCTCCCCCTCACGCCCACTTTCACTGGTGGGAACTTCATCTAAAACACAAATAATTACCATAAACATTTCCACGGAAAAAAACAAAATTTTGACTAAAACCTTGATAACACGACGGTATTTGACGGGTGAATATCTGGATGTGGTGGTGTTATCGATAATGAATGTAGGCTTCGATGCATTGGGTGATGTATTAAAGCCGGGAGCGATGGCTGGTGCCGTCAATCCTCAACTACAAACTGGAAATGTTAATATTGCCGCAGGTGGTGTGCAGCAGCAGCAAGCCACTGGCATGGCTGGCGGACAGCCGACTACCAACTCGGGCAAAGTTCTGACTGGTGATTTGGATAGTTCCTTAGCGTCGCTTGCGGAGAATTTGACGATAAACAAAAGTGCTTCAGCACAAGTCAAGTAAGTTACACATTATTTAAAACTTTCTTTATCAAACGGTTGAAGATTAATTTATAACTTATGGCGGCTCAAATTTTCCGTTTTTTTTTTTTTGTTTCAATTGTAAATGTTATTCAATGTTTGCAGGGGTGTACAGTGGAATTCCCAGAAAAATGTGGGCGCTACCGGTTGGACACCACAACCCATGGCAGCTACAACTGGTGCTGGTTACAGGCCTATGGTAAGCAAACAACCCACTGGTTTTGTGTGAATTGATAGCTCCAGACAATCGTGTCAGTGGTGCTGTCAACTAATGTCAGAATTTGTTTGAATAATTGCTTGATTGCATTCGATTTGTAAATTACCCGTAAAAAAAACATCTAAAAAGCCCAAAACATTTCGGTTTTTATGTAGTGTTAACTGCCTGACATTTTTTTTTGTATTCTTTACTATTTTGTCACATTTTGTCTTTAAAAAAATTATTCTTTGTACTCGTACTTGTTGTTGCGGGTCTGTCCCGTTGAAAAAATCAAGAATTTATTCCTTTTTTTATGTATTATGTTTATGCACCTAGTTTTGGTTTTGTTTCTTTTTTTTTTGTTTTTTTTTTTGTTTACATTTTCTATTTGGTTGCGTAGGCGCAAGGCATGACTATTAGTCCAGCTCCCAGCACATTTCACCATCCGTATGTACACGCTCCTTATCCTGCCATGCCAACATATATGCAGGTAAGCCGTTTTTTTTATTGTTTTGCTCGAGTTATATTTTTTTGTACTGCTTGTTAATTCGTAGTCTTCCCTAAATTTAACAATTTCACACGAGTACCGGTTAAAACCGCAAAATCATGAAAATGGTAACGGAAATTAATAGCAAATTTATTGGTTTTTGGTGCAAAACAGCAGGGTATGCCGATGCGACCACCGATGATGGGTGTCAACCAGCCAATGATGGCCGCCGGTGGCGGCATGATGGCGATGGGCGGTGCTGCTGGCGGCATGATGCCAGCTGGACAGCCACAAGGTATGATGGCGCAGCCGCAAGTTGTGCCACAGCCAACCCAGCAAGCGGCCGCCGGTGTTACAACGAATGCGAATAATGTTCAGTTGGATCCATTTGGCGCACTCTAAAGTGATTTATATATATATATTTACATACAAATATGACTAAACGTATATTCTGAAATATTTTCTTCAATCATAAAGTTTATATATATTACTGATTCTAAGTAAAAAATCGTGTATGGTGCCGTTCCCGTTCATAATTTTCGATTTAATTCAATCAGTGAGTAAATTTAGTGAAAAATATAACTAAAAACACATTAACGATGATTGATATAAGCAAGGAAATGAAAGAAAATAGGCTAAAAAGCTTTTGTTTGAGTTGACTAACTTAAATGTTGAAAGAATATTTACATAAAAAAATCTACGACCGGTATTCTGCAATTGATTTTTCATTATTATTTGTTTGTTTTTTTTTTTTTTTGAAAATTAGTTATTAATTCAGTTTAACGCAATAACTATTAATTATTGTTTATAAAATCATTCCGTACCATGAATAAAATGAACTTTTTTTTTACTATGCTTACTATAAATATTATGTTGAAATTGTTACTTTTGAGATTCTATGTTCACACGACTTTAGAGATGTCAGTTAACCACTAGCAGCACCGTTTTGTCGTTTCGCCGCATTATAGCTGATCTGGACGTTTTCCAAATTTGATGTCTAATCCAAACCCAAGGCGACAAGGCGGTGCTTTTAGTAACAACAATTTTCATTATTTATAAAAAAAAACGTGGAGAAAATGCCATTCTTTTGAATTCTCCTTAAACTCAGTTTACTTGTTACAACGAGTTGTGAATCTCGATTAGACTTAAAAGTTCCGCTTTGGAACACATTTTTTTTTTGTTGTTCGGTTATTGTTGTATTAAAAAAAACAAATATTCCCGATTGGATATAGCTACATAAAACATTTTTTTAAAACTCACATAGTAAATTATGGCTTGTAAAACAAAACCGATTATGTATTCGCTGTTAAATGACTTTGTTACCCCAAAAAAAAAAGTATTTCAAATTATGCTTGCGACTTAGCTCAATTTAATGCAATTTAGACCGTTGATGCAATTTTGAAGCGGTAAACTCGTATACTAAGGAGTTAGGACTATATATATATACTTTGTGTGTGTGTGTGTTATACGATTTATTACTTAGATGCAATTCATTAGAAACACAACAAAACAAATCATTTCGGAGAGTACAAACTAAGTGAATAACAATTAGATTGTACAACGAACTGAGAGACATTCATTCACTCATCCGCATAAATAATCGATCCAATCGACTCTAATTCAATGATGTTACATGTAATTAAGTAAAAGTATTATAATGAATATTTATTATTAAATCATCTGCAATGCATATTCAATGCATACAAAGAAAATGAAAAGTATTGTTACATGAGCAAATGCGTTGTTTACCGTAGATTTAACGCGGATCTAATTGAACTTTATTGAACAGCGCAAGATATATAAAGAAAATCGACAATATAACATGTAGATGATAGCAAAAACAAACAAAAAAATACAAAAACCGCGTAAAAATATTAAATTAACGAAGGAGTGGAGGCGTCTTGGAAACTATTTTCGTTGTCTAATCAACTTTGTGCAAACATCTTAAAAAACATAAGTTTGAGAGATGCGACATTTATGCGCAGAATCGTACTCATAAAATCGGCGACAAAACAGAAATATTTTCCGATGACCATAACCTTAATATTTACATAAATGAAAAGCCCCCATAAATTACTACAAATACATCATTAATGTAAAATATGTTTAGACGCTAACCTAATGAGCGTACTTTATTTTAATTAGTAGGCCAGAACAGATGTAAGGAAATGCCGTAACTTGTGTAAAGATTGTATATTAAAAGATGATAGTTTAGCAATACATGTGAAGATTAGGATTGATAGCGCTTATTTGATTACATTTATCACAATATATTAAGTATATTTGAGATGTGTGGGGGGAAAGGCGGAGAACTGCATATAAGTAGAGACGACAGTTGATAGATTACACTTAGAGATTGTGTTTAAAACTAACGAAAATGGCATTTCACCGTTGAATGGGAATGAGCCCTGAGATTGGCGAATATATATATATATATATATAAATATATAAATACTGTAAAAATCAAACGTATAACAAAACATTAAGAAGAGCAAATTGAAAATATTACAACAAAAATACAATGTTTACATAACTATATAATATACATTTACCTATAGTAAAGTTAGACTTAATTGTATGGAAATTATTTCAAATCAACTTTATGTACATATTCTTAACGTAAAACGAGCATGAGAGAAACAAAACAAAAGAAAATTATGAATTATATGTATTGTACATTCTATACACACTTGTGATTGCCTCCTGAGCATGGACATGGAGGAGGAAGCGCGTTCCAATCGTTGCCGCTGTTGTTTAATCCTTCCACGCCTCCCCACTTCCCACCCTCATTTATCCTATTCCTCTCTTCCCTGTGAACATTTTTAATTTTTCAACAACAACAACATTTCCTTTATTCTTTAATACATAAGCAGAAACACAAGACACAAATATGTAATATTGTTATCTTATGAGATAAAAAAAGAAAAGAAAACATGAAATTGAGAAGAACTTTATTTAATGTGAAAAGCAAAGCGTGTACTAGTTAATTATTTTATTCAAAATTTACGTATTATTCTACCCATGTACTGATCCGAGGCAATGATTTGATTTGTCCGCTTGATATATAAAACATTGAATTATGTCGGATAAACATAAATAATTATAGTCGATCAAAATTCGGATTAAATCTATGATAAAATGTAAAATGCAAATCAGCAGAATGTTGTAATTAAATGAGCATATATGTAGCTAATTAATGACTATTTGTGTTGTTTTTTTTTTTTGTTGAATGTACAAATTTTTCAGAAATCCCTGTATCTGTTCCTAAGGTGGCGCTAATTTATGAGTAAATAGATTGGTTAGTGTCTCCGCTATTTGGAAGATTCGATTTAGTTCATCTATTGTAAAGTAGATGGCGCCACACAAACGTAAAATTTTGCTGCTGCTGGTTTCTGCGCTCCTGTTACAAATTTCTGAAATTTGTCTCGAAAGTTGCTAACAAATTGTTCTTTGAATTTTCAGAGGAGGGACTTTTCGGTATTATCTTGCAGGCGCTTTTTACTCATATAGTATCTTGCAGGCGCATTTTGCTATTAATTTGTAAGGATGGTATCTGCTCGCCTGTTACTTCTGCTGAAATTTTGTTTTGCTTTGCCTTAGTTTTTAAATTGAGTAAGAAAATGAGTAAGAATTTTGTTGTCCTGAAAAGGACAATTGTGCAATAAGATAAATGTTGCAGATGAGCTCCAGACTGCGTGGGGATAAGACATCTGGCCGCTCAGAGCCTCAATTTTTAATCCAGGAACTAAGACTGGGAAACTCAGTCCATGTTCTGGGATTAATGCTGAGTCCGAAGATAGGAATGAGACTTCTTGGTCTGAGGTTTGTAATCCCAGTTCAGAGTTTCGATCCAGGGATTGGGCTGAGTCCCCCAGATACCAATTTTTGGACGTTGACTGATTCCCCCATTCTTGAGCATTCTTAATCCACTGGGAGACTGGGATTGGAAGTCCCCGAGCCCAATTAAACTCATTAATTTATCGTCTTGAAAAAAGTAATTATATTGGCTATAAACAATAACAAAGGTACTTTTGATTGCGGAAATATAAATATTGATTTGTGTCAATAATCAGATTGCGAATTCATTTCAACATATTCTCATGGCGAGTACAGATCCAGACGCCAATCGACTGAACATTTTCTAATGTGCTGCCGCTCTCGCGGGGCAATTACAATCCAATTTCCTAGACAATTAAAAAGTCATAACAACTGAATATTTTGCTGAAAATGTGGCAGCTCGCGGAAAGGGCACTGCCGCGATGGGCACGCCGCTAATGCGCAATCGCGTCAATTAAATGGTTCATGCAAGGAGGACGATCAGTGGCGCAATTGCATCGGCGATGCACAAAACCGATTTCTCTGCGCCTTTCTAGTTTCTAACTATCGCATGAAATTGACGAAGACCTATGAAGACATTAAGATTGTTTCTTTTTCTTGCACCAGAATTTAAGATTTCAGCTGAATCTGTTTAAACTTTAAATGCTAGTTAAAGTAAATTAGTTGACCTGTGTTGATCATCATAAAATTTAAGACAAATGGTAAGATTAAACCGAGAGAAACAAAAGTTTGTTTGGAAGAACTTGACCTTGGCAAGCCTTATTTTTATTATGATGCATCATCGAGGTCAAAGTGCTGAAGGCTTCCACAGAATTCTTAATTCACAGTGATTTATATGTCTTTAATAAATCATGAGTCACTTAATGGATATTTGAGCATCGCCAAGCATTATGTAGACTTAAATCTTAGTTAGTTAATTCTAATCGATAAAATACATCTTCTTCTAACGTCTTATAGAGAACTCCAACATGTTTAGATTTTGAACTAATTACGAATAAGAATCGTCTTTTTGTTTGATTAAATACAAGCACCATTAAGCAGTCAGAGTTACTCAAGACTTAATTACTTTCAAGAAAATTGTGAAGTTTTCTTATAAAATCTCTTAAAGATGCGGCTAACATTCGTCATCGTAGTTCCGACAAAAATTTCATTGGATAAACGTTGATAAACTTGGCTATTAAAAAGTCTCATCAAATCCAACCCACTACTTAAGATTAACACCTTAAAGCTTCACGTAACCGAATTTAGACAATAACAACTTCCGGCCAATGAGGATAATCGCAACATTTCCCGACAGAGTGTCATTTATCAACCCAGACATCCACTTACTTCTTAAATCTGACGACAACTACCTGATCTACAGTCTGTAGCAGCTATTCTGAAGATTTACCTAAAAGAAAAGCGCCATATTTTCCTGCAGCTCACATCCGCCAAAAGTTACGCGTACGTGTGCCCATCGTTTGCATATTTAACACATTTCGCGATGCTCAGTTTCACTTCATGAGCAATCATTCATAAAACTTTGAACTTTTGTGCGCACAATTAACGGACAATTAATAGCTGTGCACATAAAAAAATGTGGCATTTGCATATGTGTATACATCACCTATGGGTGTTTCGTTTGTTTGATTAATTGCGTCGCCAGGTACTCGCGTGCTTAATGTTTATGCGCATGTTAACATTCTGTATGACAACGACAAGAAATGCAATTGATGTACCCAATGTAATGAGGCGAGAGTGTATCGAAATTAAGACTTTTTGAAATGGCTTTAAAGGCGTCACTCAAGACGTTAGACGACAAATTGTAATTATGTAAACTATTCATGTTTAGTTAATGCATTTGTTTTATGGCATCTCTTGTCTTGGAAGAATTTGGTGCGGACAGTTCCGTGTCAAGACATCATTTCGGATGCATGAGGCATCTCGCCAAATCGGGGGTGATCCGTGGGTGTGCTGTTTGGCTGTTTGGTACCGACAGCGCGTAATGAACCGACAATTATGCGAATAAATCAATTTTCTGCTTCAGAAAGATATTGATCTTAAGTGCAGCGGCTCGACTGCATAACATAATCTCTCCGCATCAAATGCTCATCGCGAATGGCGTGCCACTGCAATAAACCAATCGCTATAATAGGTAAGAATTCGCCGTCGTCGCCGCCGCGGCCGCAGCCGCCGCATATTATGAGACGGCGGGCTGACAGCTGCAAGTCGTGACACAGAACATGAGAAAATGTTAGGCGCAAAAAAATCCATGAAATGTCTATTTCTTTGCCGGTAATCATAATAGGCTACCCGCTAACATTCGGTATAAGGAAATCAGAGTGCTGAAACAGCTGGCCAGGCCAACTCACGGCGCGCGGGTTAACCGTTTGCCAACCGTAGGTCGCTGCGCCGCCAAATTACCGTCTACCGCGGCCCTCATTACTCAATTACGTGCTCGTCGTTAAATGGCATGCCAATAAATTGAAAAGCCTCCATGTCCACCCCCTACAACTTGCCGCCATCCCCCCCATACTACCCGCGAAAATGAAAACGACTCGCTCGCCGTGGGTGCACTTATCGCTAATTGTCTGATGATAAGTGGCCGAGTCCAGCCACACATCACACAGGCGGAGTCCACGGCATCGGATGCATCATTTATCGGCGATCGGCAAATGTTTATTGCGGCAATCATCCTCCGATCTGGCCAGCCAGTATCGCACTCTAAAGATCAGCTCACTGATTTTGGTATGTGCACTTTTTATGCTTTCCTTCTTCTTCTTCTTCTTCTTCTTCTTCATCTTAGACGTTTTTGTGCAATTTTGTGCAACCAGCAACTCTCACTCTCGCTGGGTAATCAGTTTGGGCAGTTTTGTACTGAATTTCATGCCAGATTGGCAGATGATACGAAATTACAACAACAATTTACATGTAAACGTTTTGTTGAAAATTTCGTCGAATTTGGAATTTTAAGTAAAATAAACTTGCGCGCTAAACATTAAAACAAAACCACGAAGAATCCAGCAATGACTAAATGCGCGGTCGTAGCCGAATCGGTTAGACGGCAGTCCGCGGTGGTCGGTTTTTCTCCTTTTCGTCCAAATGAGTGCGAGTTCAAATCCCGACAACACAAGGACAGAGATTTTTATTTTTTCATCCCATTATAATAATATGCTAAAACAAATTGGCGAGCAATCCAACATTATCTAAGTGCAGCTGTGACCCAGTTGGTTAATCGGCCAGTCTCCCATTCTCTCCTTTTCCTCCTCCCACATTGTGCGCGCTCGAGTTCGAATCCCGAGCGCGCCGGAATTTTTATTTTTTGATTTTTGCCCATTTGAAACCAAGGCTAAAACAAGGGAACCATTTTCCCGACCTCGCATTTTCCGGATTTTTTTTTGCAGAAAATCTTCCTTAGGGCTTCCTTTTCACGTTAAAAAGAATAAATATTTTTTGTGATTTTTTTATACCCATGAAAATCCCCAAAAACATAGAAATTTTTACCTGTTTTTGCACTTTTAGATTTGTATGAAAGGTTTTCCGGAAAATTCTGAAATAAGATTTTTCTTAAACTATTATCTTTCGTCTACAAACTGTCATACTCAGATTGGGTAAAAGTCTTAAGGTACAGTAAATATAAAATTATAATCTAAGACGGTTTTTACATTTTGAATTTCAGTTGGTGGAAAATTATGTTTTTTGAGGGTTTTCCAATAAATTTTTCCAATTTTTTTTCCTTTTTATTGAATAAGGAAAAATTAAAGATTTTAAAAAAGAAATCCAAAAAATGTTATGTTTATAGGTTTTTAAGCAATGGTAAGTCAAATGTCAATACCTTTTGTTCAAATTTCTGTTCTTTCAAACTATAATATTTTCCAGAATTTTCCAACCTAAATTTTTATAAATAATTTTCCTTTAAATATTAATCTTTTGTTCAGACTTTTCCAAAAAAAAATGACGAAAATCGTATCACGTTGCGTCAGGAAAATTTTTCAAAGAAGATGTTATATTTTGACTTCAACGGACCATATCTTGGAAAATCTTAGATTAAATTTTCCGAAATTTTCTTTTTTGGTCTCTATAAATTAAACGGAAACTTTATATTATAATATTTTTTTTATAAATCTAAAAAAAAAAAATTTGTATGAAACGTCCAAATTCGAAGAAATTTTCAGCAAAACTTTTATATGCAAAAATGTTGATGAAATTTTCATCGAATTTGGACGATTCATACATTTTTTTTTTTTTTAGCTTTAAAAATAAAAGATTGTTTTTTGATTTTTCCATTTAATAAAGAGAGACAAAAAAAGAAAATTTCGGAAAATTCGGTAGTATATTTACCGAGATATGGGCCGTTAAATTCAAAATGTATCATCTTCTTTGGAAAATTTTCCT
>JANSTS010000008.1:0-12078 GCA_026546915.1 Sylvicola fuscatus
TTGTCCATTGCGTTAACGTTTTTTTTTTTTGTTATAAAGTTATTAGTAAGTGTTGTTGTGATCTTGTCTCGATAAAGTGCCACGTGGCGGCCCTCTGGCGTGCCAGTGAAATTCGGGAATTGGGTGACACAGCCAAGTGGGGCACCAGGAGCGCGACATTTGGCCGCAATCGTCGTCATTTTTGATTTGTTATATTTTCATTTTGTTTCTGTTTTTGTTTTATGCACGCCACATTTCGAAAAAAAAAAAACAACAAAAAACATTGGCATGAGAGAGCTGAGTGTATTTGTGTGTTTAGTTAACTCGCACTGCCAATTCATACGTTCATTTCATTCGTTAAAAACTCGTTGGGATTATCGAAGATACATTCGAAATTCGATATTGGCGTTTTTTGTTAAGTTGGTTAATTAGTTGAAAAGAACGTCAAACACTTGAAATGTACGTACGTTGGTTGGCCGCTGTGACGCACTGAGCTTTTAGGACTTTTATCAGTCGGATGGGAATGTCCGTTGAGCATTTTACCTTTGGTTTTTTAGTTTTTTTTCTTCATTCAAGTGAATAACCATTTTTTTCGTTTGGCTTCATGTACTGACTCAATTGATTGATTTCTTTTAATTAAATTATTATTGCACATTCAAGTGTGGTGTGTGAGTATTTTTTTATTATATGTTTTATATAATGTAGTCCTTTGAATCATTGTTTTTCATTTATGGGGGAAAATGTCGTTTTGTATGTTTCTAAGGAGGCTACATATTCGTTACTTGTTCCTTAGATATGGAGGAAATTCGAATACGTCATTCAGAGCGCAGTCAATCACTACTGAACGAGTATTTTAGGCCATTTCTGGGTAAATTGTTTATTTTTGTCCACCAAATATACTGGCCGAGTCGCACAATTTTTGATTTCACGTTTTATTTTCTGTTTAGTTAGTTCGTTTTTTGGACACCAGCGTTTTCTTAATAATTTCATCATTTTTTTTGTCTCATTCATTGCAACGCTTTGTAGGATGTATTCACAATTGGGTTCGTTATTTTTTTTTTGTTATAATATGACACAGTTCGCACTAAAATCATTCAAGCAATATATCATACATATGTGTATATATGTATACACGTGTAAATTGAGAAAATAAAAGCAATTAGCGCGCGCACTAGTATAAGTTTTTTTTAAATGATTTTTTTCTGTTGTTGTTCTGTAGTCTGTACTTATATAAGTGGTAAGTATAGTGCCTAAGTACGGCTGCAGTGTTACTATGATAAAAGTAATTGCGACCATATGCTTTGTTAAATGTATCATCTACTATACGAAACAACATCAGATTAAGAAAAATAAATATAGAAATCTGCAATGAAATCATTTCACAGACTTTGTATGTCTACTTAATATCTTACGGTTAAGTTTTGCGATTATTTTGATACATATATTTAGTATATACCATTTTTAATATATGCCTTTTATGTATATACTTTTTTTTATAATATTGATTACTAATAACTTACATTAGTATTGATTTAATTGCCAGTACATCGCGAGTATTCGTTTCATTCTTAACTTTATATTGGAACTTGGTTGGTTTTTTCAATTTTTTTCATTTTAAATACATTATATAAAGTTTCAATACTTTTTTTTTTCAATTTTTTATATTAATTCATAATAGGATTCATTACGCAAGTGTATAATACCGTTCAAATGATAATAGTTTTTTCACAAAAAAAATTATTGTAATTAAAAAAATTTGTAACAATTTATATAATAATTTATAATAGTAAATTCAATAAAATTGCGTCTTTTTCATTTACTTAATGTGACTTAATGGAAAAACGACTGTATTAATTACAGAGAAATGCATTGTGGCCGAAAGGAAATGTGTCCAGGGCCGCATTCAGGCGCTCACATATTAGTGAAAGTCAATTTTTTCCATTGTCTTTTAAATGTTTGTTTTCTCGTTCAAAAAGACGCGTCCATAACCAAGTTTCGGCCGTATACGTTAAATAAAAAATCAATCACAAAAATCGGCTTGGAATTGAAATCAACAATAAATACGTTTTCCATTCCCACATTTCTGAATCAATAAATTTCGAAATATAAACGCGCAGGAACACAAATTGTCTGTCACAATATAAAATGCATATTTCATAATTTTTAGTTTTTTTTTTGTTGTTGCAGAAAACAGTTACTTCTTGTGGTTATAATAATTAATAATATATATTTTTTGGTTTGTTTAATATTACATGTAATTAAAAATAACACGATTCAATTGATACCATTTTTTTGCATTTTTTGCATCATTGTAATCTGTTGTTGTTTTCTTTTTGTAAAATAGGAACTTTTTTTTATTTTTATGTATATATATCTTCTTTTTTTTCTTTAATATATATGTACACAAACATATATGCAAATCTGTATACACAATACACATATCCATACATATATATATACACATAGATATATTAATTATTATAATTATTAAATTAATAGGTTTTTTTTGCTTGTTAAGTATTTAGTTGTTTTTATGCATGTTTAATAATATTTTATTTACTTAATTATTAGTAGCAGTTACACTAATTTTTTTGTTTAGGAATCATCATTGTTATACGCGAGTATATCGTTAAAAGTAATTAGTAGGATCAATTAATTTAGTTTTAGTTTTTTTTTGTTGTTTAAATAGAATACGCATGGTAGCTTCAATTGATTTCTTCATAATTAATGTCTAAAAAGTACGCCGGCAATTAATTATTCGTAATAAAAAAGGGTTTAGTTGTAGTCATAACATTTGCCAAAACATGAATGACTTATACTTCATCAAAAATAAATATACCGCACATAATTAGTAATTTTATGTTTACCCAATTCAATCCATGTCTTCTTCTTCTTCTGTTTTTTTGTTTACCGACAATTAAATATTTAATATTATTTTTTAGTTATATTTGTAATAGGAGCTTTCAGTTGCCATAATAGTTTACATAGTTTGCATTATAATTACGCATTAATAATTAAATTAGTTGTTTAGTTGTTGTTTAGCTTGTTTTTTAATATTCTTCTTCTTCTTCTTCTTCTTCTTTTTTACGTTAGTTTTTATTGAATACTCAATCTTTGGGCGTCATTATCTAATCTGCCGGCGACAGCACTAAGCCGGTGCTGGTCGACATTAGTTTTCGTTCAAGAAACATGCGTATGCGTAGCCCGTGTAATATATCAGCTACATTCATATTTATATAATATACAATTAGTCTAAATTTATGCTACTTAATTAAGTGAAGTCTTAAATTCCAATGTCGCTCGATTGGCCGCATAAGCACTGGATACGTACCTGGTGGTCTCGATCAAAATGATGTCGCGTATCAATCTCACACGCACAATTATGTGGTGTTAATTTTGTTAATCTGTATTATCTGGCTGATGGCCGTTTCAATATCGTCCTGGATGACGTTGCGACGCTGCAAATTATTTTCAGACAGAATTGGCGGCGACGCATCCTCACAGCCGTTCTGGAACAGCTGATGCGTCGCCTTTTGGTAGCCCAAAGTCGCCTCATACCTGTTATTGTTGTGATTGTTGTCATTGTTGTTGTTGCTCAAAACCAGCGACGACGATTCATTGTGGCTAGTCGCCGTCACTGCAGCACCGACGCCGCCGCCGCCGCCGCCGCCGCCTGACTTGAGATAATCACCCAGACTGCCACAGCCACCGATCAGTGGATGCTGGTAGGAAGTCTGGTGGTGGTGGTGGTGCTGCTGCTGCTGCTGCTGCAGCTGTTGGTTGTGATAGGCCAGTGTGGCGTTGTGCTGCTGCACATCCAGATGATGATGGGGTTGATAGGCAGTGTGCATGTTGTGCGACTGCTGATGGTGATGAGCTTGGGCCATTGGTGATGTGATGGCTTGAGGATGTGGTTCCTGGTGGTGCTGTTGGTGCGGCAGACGCGTATTGCCGTTTGAGTTTCGATTTAATTGAATTCGATTGTTGCCTGCTGCCAATCATTCGTCGGGTTTAGCCAAAGACAACAGAAGAAATGAAATTGTATAAAAATGCCAAAGACTGAACTGCTAATCAAGTAAGGAAATTTGTTTCTCCGCTTATGAGTGTGAGTGGAGAGTCTTTTCGCTCAAGTCTAATCAATCAGCTCATCTTCGCAGTTGATCGCTAACAAACAAAAAACCGTGCAACAGCATTCCACGATATAGCGACGAAAATGCGTAAAATAACCCAAAAAAAATGAAAAGACATGCAAAAAGGTAGAAAAAAGCCTTCAAAAAACCGCGTACAAACAAGCAGAGACTTGGACAGTCTTATATACATAAATTCAGTAGAAAAGGAGCACAACGAAATACGGGGTCTGTCTGTCAAATTAAAAATATATCCCAGCCGATTCGAGGCAACAATCAAGAATACAAAGAACAATATGCGGCAGGGAGGGCAGCCGCAAAACTGCATATACGCGACTAACTTCTAATTTTGTATATCAGCAAAGGGAACCCAAATAAATGCATATTCCATTTGCCAAAAAAAAGACGTTGACCTTAAGGGCACATGTTTATGACCTTGGCAGTTGAAGGAAAGTTATTGTTGAGTCGAGGGACAACAACCAGCTACCAGTCGCCCAGCTCTCGTGTTTTATATATTTTCTGAAACAAAATCTCGATTGCTTGAAAAGTGTACGAAATAAAAAGTCAATCAGAATGCACGAAGAAAGGTAAACAGTTTTGAAAATCTGATGAAAATCAAAGCGCTGATCTGTTATTCGGGAAAAGGGGAATAATGTCGTTGAATGAATAATAAAATTCGTCAGTCGAAAAATACGAATTAGCATTTTCTGCATGCCGACTGAATATGTGGACGACAGTGCCACAGCATCTAAATTACAGATTCTGATTGATGAGCGATGCCCAAACAGCAAGACAAAGAGAAATATGCACATGCCACGTTGACTTTGCCCCAACTTATTCTAATTGAAAGATTCGTAATGGCTTTTTGTTTATATGCATAAAGAGAAGGCATCCCTTAAATAGTCAGAGCTTCAGCGGCCAATGAACGAATCGCGAAGCGGCGTGAACATGAAAATAGAAGCGACGAGATGGTACCCGAAAACGAAGAAATATATTCTACTGGATTACAGCAGATGTAAGAGTAAGATGATCAGCCATCTCTGTAACATTCTTACGCCGCTCCTACCTGGAGACTGGATTACATTAGAGATATGGGCATACATTAAGCATGCGTACATGCCACATAAGTATGGCGCGGTTAGACAAACGAGTTCGTTCTTCAATTTGCATATATGAAACTTTGTAACCTCACGAAACATTTTTTAACAAGGAATGACTGACAGTCCTGCGCATAAAACTTAACCTTTCTTTTGAAATTCATGATTTAATACAACTAATTCTATGTAAGTATTTTTTTATAGATGAATTGCCAATTATTAAATCGAAATCCCTCTTGATCTGACCAAAGTCTACTCTACCAGACTCTACTCTACCATACTATACAAACTACTAATTTACAGTTGGGAAAGCCCCAAAATTAATAGTTGGAAATTTATGGAATTCACTCAGATATTGGTGAAATGTATATAAACGTTAATATAACCTATGACTAAAGTTAATTAATAATCACACTAAATGACTTGCATGCTCCAAGTCTCACCGTCGCAAGATAGCAAAATCAATAAGGGAGTGTTCAAAGGGTTAAGGATTAAATAAAATCATTTCAATAATGTCCTATTTTAAAGTCACTCAATCCCAAAAAAAAAAAAAGCCGTAACCAAAAAATGTTCAAAAACCAATCAAAAAAATCAAACCAAATTAGCTTGTAACTGACCTTGGATATTACTTCCCTCCGATGACTGTCGATAATCAAATAACGATCAAATTGCAAATGTGAGTGTTTTTTGTTTTATTTTTTTTTGATTTTAATCGAAAAAATGAAAAAGAAAAAAAAAAACATAGTATTAGCCAAATGTGTATGGTGTTAACAGTTAAAATAAGTGATAAAATATTTAATTGCAATTAACTGAAATTGTTGAGAGAAAAATATATTAATACCTACGACAAACAAAAGAATGGGGAAATCTCGAATTTTAAATGAAAAATATTTTATAAAAAATAAAAGAACGATACGTACCACCAAAATGAACTAAAATTATAAAAATGAAAAAATATTAAATTATTCTGTAAATGAAAAAAATAATTAAAAAATGGTGAACAGGAATACCGGGAAAAAGGGGGGGGGAGGTACAATAACATAAAATAAAAAAACAAATAATGTAATGAATACATAAGTTAATGTTTATTCAAATTTAGAGATGTCTCTTCGAAGTCAATTCGTAATAATTATAATATTGTTTAATGATTAAATAATATTCTTTTCAATTTTCTGATGCGAGGCTTTTCATTTGAAAAAGGAAAATAAACAAAAAGAATAATACAAATAATAATTAAAGTATTAATAATGATAATTATAGTTGAACAAATATATAATTAATAATAATAATAATAATAATAGAATATGAATACAATTCGCGAAAAGCTCACGCTTACACTTAGCACTAAATTAAAACTATAATGTTTTCTTGTTTAGCATCCTTAATGATCCTATCATAAATCTATTTCACTAGTCATTATTCTTTTTTGTTGTTGCAACGAAAGAGCTCCTCATTCGGTAATGCCGAAATGCATTTTCTGTTTCAAACCGAACAAGCTTTCAGCGATTATACTACATAAGTGGATACTAATTGTGTAAAGAAATTACATGTTTAATAGGAATACGATCACTTATGCATTACTATAAAAACATAATAATACCGTTAAATCGTTAAAAAAAAATTATTATTTGTTTTCAGCTAAACGCTAAATTGTTTTCTTCATGAGACATAGAGTAAAATATTTAACAACAACTATCACTAAACACTGTTTGTTTTTGTTGTTGTAAAGTTTCTTTCAGTATCATATATTTGTAGTTTAATTTTTTCCCCAAAAATTCTGACTTTTTTGTTTTGATTGTCAATCTAAATCCGAATGGTCTGCTTGAGACCCCCACAAAATGCATGCAAATCGTTTGCGAAAGAGATTAGCGAGGCACTCGGACAATTCATGCTGATAAAATTCAATTCGACACTTTTAGGCGAGGGTGGCTTTGGGTGTTATCATCCCTTAAACGCTAAATTACATGTAGAGCGGATATTTAATTATATTTATACAGCTAAATGTGTTCGGTGTCTTGAAGCGCACCGGTTACAGCAAAGAAGTCTATCGAAATATTAAAACTGTACAGATTATATAGCAAGCTGCTGGAAGAGCACCGTTGGTAGGACAAGACGCGTTTGTCTACCAGGCCTAAATGACTAAACTAACTGCTTCTTAGACTATTTACATGATTATCCTAAAGAGTTCATCACATTCTGGAGATAACTGCATACCCATATGTGCTTTTTGTTCGGAACTGACCACTACAATTTTTACAAGTAACCCTAAGCATTTGTTGTATTGTACTTAAACGAGGATGCATTTTGTGCTACCTTCAATTTGTACCATAAATATATGTTGATTGTACAATATATGAGATTTACGAAAGAATCGAGATTCCTTTAATAGGTTTTCAATCCGTCGACGGACCTTTTGATTTTTTTAAAAACTCATTACTGAAGGATGCAAAAGGCGTGCATTTTATTTTTCACATCGGCGTCATTATTATAATTATTTTCCAGCTTAACAGCTTTTTTTTTCAAATTTGTCAAATTGTCAAAAAAAATATATACCTGCACTTTAAAGTATTATTTCAATCAATTTATCGACTTAAATCGACTCAGAAGACAAAACACGCCTTCAGTTGAAAATTGTGGAAATAAAATTGACATTAGCGCAACTTCAAGAAAAAAAATCATTTAAAAGCAAATTTGTTTCGTACGGACAACAAATTAAAAAAAAAAAAAATTGTTCAGAGTGGGAGGTTGTACTGGACACAAAACACAAAATGAACGGATGCATAAAAAATCATAAGAAATAAAATGATCCTTTTTAAAAGGACGAGACAGAAACGTATTACAAACAACAGAATTAAGCAATTAAACGTATACAAGACTATGTTTATACGAAACAATTGACGTTGAATTTTTTACAAAATAAAAAATTAACTAATAACTGTACAATAATGTGTTAATTCACTAACTTACCACTCATCTGGCTATAATTATAGAGTTGCTGAAGAATCTCGCTGTTGCCAGTGGGCGTGTTGTCGGCATTGATTTGCAGCAGCAGATTGTTTTCCATCAGCAGCGGTTGCTGTTGACCACTGGCGCCGGTCGTTTGCTGGCCATTGAGAGCGCCCATGCCGCTGCCGCCGCTGCCACCAGCACCGCCAACAGTCGACAACAGCGACTGATTGACGAGATGCTGCTGCAGATTGCTGAGTGTCATCATGGCGGCAGCGTCGCTCTGCTGCATTTGATTGGACATCAGAGAATCGTGACGAGGCGATGCAGCACTTGAGCCGCCACCGCCGCCGCCGTTGCCACCGCCATTGTTGCTGCCCGGCAGTCCCATTTGACCGAACATGTGGTTCTGTAGCAAGAACTGATTGTACAGGCCCATTGGGTCGGGCGTCGAGGCGGTCGGTATTGAGCTGACCGAGGATACTGACGACACAGGTGTGGGCGGCTGCTGTGGCTGTTGTTGATTGTTTGTTTGGTGGACTGACGGCGATTTAGCCGATGACGACGACAGTGGATGGCCGACATCGCTGATGTCGCCGTCACTGCTCATGGCGCACAGTTCGCCACTCTCTAGCATCGCCTTCACTTGGACAATGTGGGACGCCGAAAAGACGTGCTCTTGAATGTTAACCTTTTGGACGCCACAGATTTTGCAGTCGTCAATGCCTACGCTGGAATTGGAATTGGGCAGTACGTCAGAGCTGCTGTTCGCATTGATGCCAGCACAGTTCTCGTCATCCGTGAAACGATTGTTTCGGCTCTTCTTGTCCTTTGCACGCGCATTCTGAAACCAAACCTGGAATGGATAAGATTCCCTATATATTTTTGTCGAATGACTTTTTTTCATTTTTTATGTAAAATGTTTGGATTTGTTTGCGTGTGTGTGTGTGTGTGTGTAAACTGTGTGTAAAATAAGTTTTCTTTGATAAAATAAAACTTTTCAAATGACAATACATACGAGAGAAAAATGCTACGATTTTGTGTGTTGCTAAAAATTATATGTTGGTGTGAAGAAGTTGCTGCACCACCCATTTTACTAAATTTTAACGAGGCCCTCAACAGTTTTGAAAAATCTTTCTTTCTTTTTTTTGTTAACAAGGAAATTTGATTGTTTTTTTTTTGTTGATAATTCGTCGTTTTTGTATTATTGATGATGGTTTCATAATCAAACAAAAAAAGAAGACAAGCAATTTTCTTTTTTCTTTCAATCCCAACAAAATGAAATAAAAAATTGAATGAACGTAAAACGAAATCAAACGGAAAAAATCAAAACGTACAAGATAAATGAATGAACAAGGAAGAGAACTGAGACCTACCTGTACAACTCTTTTAGGTAGTCCAATTTCGCGTCCGATATTCTCGCAATCAGTCATACTTGGCGTCTTGAAGTCATTAAATAAGATTTTAAGTATTTTGATTTGAAGATTTGACATTTGCGTACGATAACGTTTCTTCTGGATGCTCTGTGTACTGGATGCCGGACTGACTGGCGAGAAATTCTCATTGTCGCCGATCGATCCGGAGCCGAACATTGCATGATTGTGATTGTGGCTATCGATTGACTTATCGTGTTCGCCCAAGTAAGACGTGTTTTCGTGCGTTTGAGTGTGATTGTGATTGTGGACGCTACCGCCCGCGAACGCTAACAGTCCGCCGTTTGCGGCTTTGGACGGCACAAAGAAATCATTAGACTGTTCGTCCGGCTCATTATTCGAATCGGAGTAGCTAACTTCGCTATCGCTCGGCTCATGCTCATACTTGGGCATGGTGGTTTTGCTTAAATCAAGCGGCAGCCCACCCTTGCCAACCGCCAACTGGCCGATGCTATGCATCAGACTGGACGCATCCATAAGAGACGTTAAATCGCTAGCCAGTTTGTTGCTATCTGAGTCAGAGCCCGATCCGAACGGCAACGGTATGCTGTTACCCTCGCCACATGACTTTACATCTGGTATTTGATCGATATTTAGTGGTTGCTTGTCCGGATGTTTGGTTTGCAAATGAGATTCGAGGGCGGACTTTATTTTGAATATGGCGCCGCAGTAGGGACATTTTTTGTTAATTATTTGTAGGTTCTGACGGAACTGACCTTTGCGTTCGCGCGCACGGGAATTTTGGTACCACACCTGTTGAGAAGTGAGAGAGGAGCGAAGGAGACATTCATTATAAAAAACAGTTTTCACTTGTTGTTCTACACAATATTTTCATTCAAATAGACGCCCAATTTTAATAGTGAATCGACCTCAAAATTCAACTTTGTACCATATTATTCTGAATCTAGTTAGTGTGGGAGTTGAGGGATGATTTGTTGAAAGTAAACGAGGATGTGCGGTGAAACTTTGGCAGGATGAAGGGAAAACTGGCGGATTCCATTGGAAACCAATAAACAAAATAAATAAATATGGTACGAGCCGTCGTAGAAATAATAAAATTTAAATACTGACGATATACAAAACATAATGTATGAAACAAAACGAAATCAAAATATGAATGAAATTACTATTTAGCCGGCTAGGGAGAAATGTTGACGGCACGAATTGAAAATGTTCTCTAAATCGCTCACGCAAAAGTTGTGTGCTGCCTCAAATATCGAACTGTTTGGCTGTTTGACAGTTTCGCGATTCCAGGACGCGGACGCTTATCCCTAGCCGTTAAATGTGTACTAACAAAACTCAAACAAAATCCTTTGTCAAAATCTAATGCAAAGCGCCCCACAACAAAACAAAGGTCTTCTACAGATAACTGGCAGCAGTATTTCGCGTGGGAGTCGTCTGGAGGAAGAGGGATGGACTTTACTAACAAAATTATGAATATTTTTCGATTGGGAATTGTGACGAATCATAAACTAAAAAAAACAACAAAAAAAGAACGAAAAACAGAGATTTTTGAAAATGAATTTGTCTCGGTTTTTTTAAATTCTCCAAGTCTCTGAACAACTTTTGTGGGTATCAATTGTGAGCAACTTCTACACAACAACAAACAAATTAGCCAATGCAATTACAATATCAACCTAAGTAAATTCGGTTATAATTAAAAAAAAAAAAAAAATCAAAACCAAATTAATGAAAATAAGATAAAAAAAACATTTTCTCAACCATACAAACGATTGAGAATAAAAAAAGACCATAATAGCAACCGAATCAATTAAGGTGTGTTCTCATTTGTTCAGCAAACAAACAAACAACAACAACTAAACAAATACGAGTTTTTGGAAAACTTATATAAAAATTACAAATCAACAACTTGGCTTACGAAATTAAAGAATATGTAAGTAAGAAACAAAACACACACAAAACGGAACAAATTCAAATTGATTGTACAGTGGATGTGTTTACCTGGACTACGCGTTTCTTAAGGTTGACTTTTTTCGATATTTCTTCGAGCATTTTGCGGCTCGGATTTGACTCGTTCTGATAGCATTCATATAAAAAATTCAACTGTTCTGGCAATATGGTCGTACGCAATCTCTTATTGTTTTGCTTCTCACTGCCAGCGAGCGGCTCCTGCGTTAGCTGATCACTACCGATGCCTGCACTCCCGCCACCCACACTGCCCACGCCAACCGCACCACTGGGCGTTACATTCGAGGACACAGCAGCGGCTGCAGCGGCCGCAGCCGCTACAGCGGCCACAGCCGCAGCTGTGGCCGCCACCGCTGAGCCACCGCCAACCGTTTGTCCAGAGGATGTGGTCTGGGCAGCTGCCGCAGCAGCAGCGGCCGCCAAAAGCGCCGCTGATGGATTAGCGACAGCGCCGCCGTGTTGGGCGGCCTGCAACTGTTGCTGCAGACTCAACTGACTTGTCTGCTGTTGGAGCTGTTGCTGTTGCTGTTGCTGCTGCTGCTGCTCTTGGCCAAGCTGCTGCTGTTG